>OZ002729.1:46251913-46408586 GCA_963924305.1 Polygonum maritimum | reverse complement strand
CGATCCTTATATATAGGGACGAGATTTTGGTGGGTAGGGGGGGTGATTGGGAGTGGGGATACATAGACGACTCTTGTCCCAATTTGAAAGCATTGATGCTTCCAAATTGGTAGGGGAGGAAGGTGGAAAACATCATTTTGAGCAAGTAAGTGTGGTTCGTTGAACAAGTATGGCAAAAGGATTGAACAAGAGTCATCTATGTATCCCCACACCCAACCCCCCTACCCCTACCCACTAAAATCTCGTCCCTATATATACGGATCGATGTTTCCAAAATGGGAGGGGAGGAGGGTGGAAAACATTCTTTTGAACAAGTAAGTGTGGCTAATTGAACAAGTATGGCAAAGGCATTGAACAAGAGTCACCCATTTATTCCCATTCCCAATCCTCTCCCCCCCCCCTCACCCACCAAAATCTTATACCTATATATAAGGATCGATGCTTTCAAATTGGGAGGGGAGGAGGGTGGAAAACATCATTTTGAACAAGTAAGTGTGGTTCGTTGAACAAGTATGGCAAAGAGATTGAACAAGAGTCGTTTATGTATCCCCACTCCCAATCACCCCCCCACCCCTACCCACCAAAATCCCGTAGCTATATATATAAGGATCGATACTTCCAAATTGGGAGGGGTGGAGGGTGGAAAACATTCTTTTGAACAAGTAAGTGTGGTTAATTGAACAAGTATGACAAAGGGATTGAACAAGAGTCACCTATGTATCCCCATTCTCAATCTCCTCTCCTACCCACCAAAATCTCGTCCCTATATAAAAGGATCGATGTTTCCAAATTGGGCGGGGAGGAGGGTGGAAAAGATCCTTTTGAACAAGTAAGTGTGGTTCGTTGAACAAGTATGGCAAACGGAATGAACAAGAGTCACGTATGTATCCACACTCCCAACCCCCCCCCTACCCACCAAAATCTCGTCCCTATATATAAGGATTGATGTTTCCAAATTAGGAGGGGAGGAGGGTGAAAACATCCTTTTGAACAAGTAAGTATGGTTAATTGAACAAGTATGACAAAGGGATTGAACAAGAGAGACCTATGTATCCCCAATCCCAATCCCCTCCTCCCCCTCACCCACCAAAATCTTGTACCTATATATAAGGATCGATGCTTTCAATTTGGGAGGGGAGGAGGGTGGAAAACATCCTTTTCAAACAAGTAAGTGTGATTCGTTGAACAAGTATGGTAAAGAGATTGAACAATAGTCGCCTATGTATCCCCACTCCCAATCCCCTCCTCCCCCTCACCCACCAAAATCTTGTACCTATATATAAGGATCGATGCTTCCAAATTGGGAAGGGAGGAGGGTGGAAAACATTCTTTTGAACAAGTAAGTGTGGTTAATTGAACAAGTATGGCAATGACATTGAACAAGAGTCATCTATGTATCCCCATTCCCAATCCTGTCCCCCCCCCCCCCTCACCCACCAAAATCCCATACCTATATATAAGTATCGATGCTTTCAAATTGGGAGGGGAGGAGGGTGGAAAACATCCTTTTGAACAAGTAAGTGTGGTTCGTTGAACAAGTATGGCAAATAGATTGAACAAGAGTCGTCTATGTATCCCCACTCCCAATCACCCCCCCTACCCACCAAAATCTCCTCCCTATATATAAGGATCGATGTTTCCAAATTGGGCGGGGAGGAGGGTGGAAAACATCCTTTTGAACAAGTAAGTGTGGTTAATTGAACAAGTATGACAAATGTATTGAACAAGAGTCACATATGTATCCCCACTCCCAAACCCCCCCTACCCACCAAAATCTCGTCCCTATATATAAGGAACGATGTTTCCATAATTGGGAGGGGAGGAGGGTGGAAAACATCTTTTTGAACAAGTCAGTGTGGTTCGTTGAACAAGTATGGCAAAGAGATTGAACAAGAGTCGCCTATGTATCCCCACTCCCAATCACCCCCCCCCACCTCTACTCACCAAAATCCCGTAGCTTTATATAAGGATCGATGCTTCCAAATTGGGAGGGGAGAAGGGTGGAAAACATTCTTTTGAACAAGTAAGTGTGATTAATTGAACAAGTATAGCAAAAGATTGAACAAGAGTCACCTTTGTATTCCCACTCTTAACCTCCCCCCCTATCAACCAAAATCTCGTCCCTATATAGAAGGATCGATGCTTCGGAAATGAGAGGGGAGGAGGGTGGAAAACATCCTTTTGAACAAGTAAGTGTGGTTCGTTAAACAAGTATGGCAAAGGGATTGAGCAAGAGTTACCTATGTATCCCCACTCCCAACCAACCCCCCCCCACCTAAATCTCGTCCCTATATATAAGGATCGATGCTTCCAAATTGGGAGGGGAGAAGGACGGAAAACATCTTTTTGAACAAGTAAGTGTGGTTAATTGAACAAGTTTGGCAAAGGGATTAAACAAGAGTCACCTATGTATCACATTCCGAATCCCCCCCGCCCCCCCACCCACCAAAATCCTGTACCTATATATAAGGATCGATGCTTTCCATTTGGGAGGGGAGGAGAATGGAAAACATCATTTTGAACAAGTAAGTGTGGTTCGTTGAACAAGTATGGTAAAGAGATTGAACAAGAGTCGCCCATGTTTAATCTCTTTGCCATACTTGATCAATGAATCACAAACACTTGTTCAGATGGATGTTTTTCACCCTCCTCCCCTCCCAAATTGGAAGCATCAAATGTATCCCTCCTCCCAATTTCCGTCCCCCTACCCCGACCAAATCCCGTCCATATATATAAGGTTCGATGCCCCCAATTTGGGAGGGGATGAGGGTTTGCTAGAACCTCGATGAGTTGAACAAGTTCTCATTTGAGTATGAACAAGTAAGTAAGAAAGGGTTGAATAACTATGTACAAGTATGTGAAAAACATATTACTCCCTCTGTCCCGGTTTGTTTGTCCAGTATTCCATTTCGGGCGTCCCCTTTTGTTTGTCCACTTTCCATTTATATCTACTCTTTTACCCTCATTATTTCACTCTTTCACCTACTTTATCTCTTTTCACCCCCATCAATCACACCTTTTACCCATACTATTCAACTCTCTCACCTACTTTATACCAACTTTCCCAATTACCCATACTATTTTATACCGTTCTTAAAACCCGCGCAAATTGTCCTTTTGGACAAACAAAAGGGGACGGAGGGAGTACTTAATAACTGTTTGTAATTCCTTGAATAAGTATCGCAAATCTAATGCACAATAGTCACTTATTTATCCACCCCCAATAACTGTTTGCATGTTGCACCATAACTACACGTTGTACCGGAGCGTTATTCCACTCCATCTTATCCATATTGTAGGATTTGTAGCCAAGAAATTGTCCGATGTCGAGTTAATAATGCAAAAAGATGCCAGTTTTTATTATTAAAGCAAAAAAAGTAGAAGTTGATTTGTGGAAGGTATTGGTAACAAACTAACACGTACGTAGAAGAAATGGATTGTGTTTGGAATTTGGATGGACCACTAGGAAAAGATCAATCATGCATTTTAGGGTTTCTCTTTCATGCCTTAATGTGCAAGAGAATACTTATTCATAACTCAAAATCCTTGAATCTCAAAAGCTATTATTCAAAGTTTCAAACTAGCTATACACTAACACTTCATTCATTGCATGTCGTTTTTTTTTCTTATTTTAAGTTCACTATTTCTAGTTCTCTTATCTATCTCTACTTCACTACAAAAGACTTATAGCAATGCCTAATGTACGTTATTTCTTTCACGATTCTATTTGGCTCAAATCATATGTAGCCCCCCTGTACTTTCACAAAATTGCCACTTAGACACCCCACCTTTGAGTTGGTCCTATTGAACACTCGAACTTATGATTTTGTACCCATTAAACACCTCGTGTGCCAGCTCATAATACACATCAGCTCATTTTTTTTTACTTAATCCACGTAATCAACTTTAAAAAAAGAAGTTGATAAAAAAAAACTTTAAAAAAAGAAGTTAAACGAGCCAGATTGATGTGCAGACGAGCCAGCTCACGCCCCATTCTCATGGGCTGATAACTAAGATCTGGCGAGGACTCCGGCGCTGAGCAGAGCCGGTGAGAGAGAGGGCGAGAGGGGAACCGCTGGTCGGACGCCGGTGTTTGAAACCCGAGAAAGTCTGGGCTCAGATCTAACGAGGGAGAGGGGTCTCGAGCGTGAGCCGCCGTCGGACATCGGGAATCTCCAGATCTGGGGCAGAGGAGGTTGGGTTCGGGAGGCGGCTTCGAGTCGGGTCTTGGGTACCCGGAGTCGAGTTGGGCCGGAAGATTGGTAAGGTTGGTCGGGTTGAGCGCTGGCCCAGGGTGGGCTCGGCGGTGGCAGGCCGGAGAAGTGAGACGCAGCGAGGGAGAGGGTCCGGTCGTGGTCGGGCGGGCGGCTCGTTGCCGTCGGGAATATCCGGCGGGCGTGTGGTCTGAGAAGCGAGGGAGCGGTGGCGATCGAGGTAGTTGGCGGGGTTGGCTCGTCTTGGCCGGCGGCTTTAGATACGGGCAGTGAAAGGGAAATTGATGAAGAAGGAAACAGAGGAAAGAAGAAAAAAAAAATAATATAATTAAGAAATTGATGTACAGATTTGGGATTTGGGGTACTAGGGTTTTCCTTTTTTTTAAAGTTGCTTATGTGGCGTGCTTAGTTGGCTAAATCAAGAGTGTTTATGTGGATAAGTAAAAAAATGCGTAATGACGTGTATTACGAGCTGGCATGCGAGGTGTTCAATGGGTACAAAATCATAAGTTCGAGTGTTCAATAGGGCCAACTTAAAGGTGAGGTGTCTAAGTGACAATTTTGTGAAAATACAGGGGCCTATATATGATTTGAGCCGATTCTATTTGGAAATAAGTTAAAGAATCTTAAAATATAGCTAGAATGAAAACATTTTGCTGAATTATACTCTCTCCGTTTCAAAGTACATGACCATTTGAACATTGCACATATATTAAGAAAAAAGTGTTATTCCTATATTACCCCTATCACATGTAGAGTTAATTATTTGTGTAGAGAAATATGAAAAAGTGTAATGATTATGATAAGGATAATCATTAGGGGTATAAATGGAAAGAGATGGGAAAAAATGTGAAATTGACAAGTATTATGAAACAAGAAAAAGTGAACATATGGTCATGTATTTTGAAACGGAGGGAGTACTATTTATTTGACCTTACGTGACAACTAATTATAATCATGTATATATTGATCTATCCACACAATAAAACATGTATATAACCATATAAGTATTATGATTATGTATATGGTGTATTATAATAATGCATAATATTTGTCGACTTTTTCTCTATATAAAATCTCAGGGGTATGTTGTCTCATCAGTTTCGCATTCAGCCGGCGTCTCGTTTCACTCTCACTGCTTTTTGTGATGCTGGTTGGGCCTCTGATCCTGACGATTGTCGTTCGCAATTTGGTTATGTTCAGTACTTTGGCTCCACTCCCATTAGTTGGACGTCCAGAAAACAGAAGGTAGTTGCTCGGTCTAGTGCTGAAGCCGAGTATCTTGCTATTGCTACCACTGTAGCAGAAATTAGTTGGATTCATCTCTTATTGCTCGATCTTCATCAACATCTGGTTACTCGCCCAATTCTTCTTTGTGACATTCTTAGTGCTCTTTTCATGGCTCGTAATCCTGTTGTGACCAATCGTTCAAAACATATTCATGTTGACTTTCATTTCGTGCGTGAGAAAGTAGAGAGTAAGGAGCTTCTTGTTCGCCATGTTAGTGCTTCCGATCAGATTGCTGACATTTTTACCAAGGCTATTGGCTCTCGTCGGTTTGAGCTTCTCCGTCCCAAGCTTCTCGTCGGCCCGCCTCCTTGAGCTTGTGTGTGTGTGTGTGTGTGTGGGGGGGGGTAATAGAGAGATATGCGTATAGTGTATTTTAGGAGAATTTAATTATCTTTTCCATATGTGTCCTTGTAATTATCTTGTATAATCTTCTCCCATATAAATATATAACCTTTGTATGAGACAAACTCAAAAGAGTTCCAAAACTTTATAGGGTCGAAGACGATATGACCCCTTAATATCTCCTCATGATAGCCTTACTTTATTTTGTATAGAACTGAATGGTCATAACTTGTAACATTCTTACTTTATACTTACACAAAAAATGAAAGAGACATAAATGAAAGAGAAAAATATCTAACTTGTATGATAATAACATATGACATGAAATCTTAGATACGTGAAAATGCGTTTACTTTTATCTAAGAACGAGTGGTGCATCTTCTACTCGATCATGTAAGTTACTACATGCTGAAAAAGTACCGAGCTCCAACGTCCATATCCTAAACCGCCCACCAATCATTTCACCATTTCCAAAAAGCATAAACAATAACGTCCAAACAAGAAATTAATCAATGCCAATAATTAACATGATAAAAATGAAATCCACACAAGGCACTCAACCGAGCTAAAGTAGCCACTCCACAAACTTTAACCAAAATATATAACCAAATAAAAATGAAAATCCTTTAGCTTAAATACCCACATTCGACCAAAAAAAAAGCTTAAATACCCACAAACCTCTCATTCTTCAAAACATATCAAACTAAACACAAACATACTCCCAATTCTTCAAAACACCAAAACATGGAAAATGAGATGCAAGTTGAAGCTTTTCCTAGGAAGTTTTGGAGTGTTATGAGGGTTTTTTTCTACATGTTACGAAAGGGCATTTCCAAGAGGAAACTCTCTCTCCAACTCAACCTCATGCTTAAACGTAGCAAGATCGCCGGAAAATCCGTCGGAAATATCCACTCCGCCGCCATCTTCAGCTTCTACAAGGCGGCGGAGTCCAGGCGGAGTGAGCAAGAGTTCAGTTGTAACAACACCCCAACCCACCACAAATTCGCTTTTAAGAAGAAGCAACATCGGGTCCATGAAGAGGCCCGATGCAAGGCTATAGAGGAGGACTTTATGGAAATGATGGACCAAAACGACGTCGTTCAGGCCCCCTACCCCATGTTGTCGGGCCTTGATTGGTCTAAACCGATCAGGGTTACGGACTCTCCGTTTCCGATTTTTTCGGGTCGGGTCAAGAATGGGGATTGCCACGTGGATGAGGCGGCCGATGAGTTTATTAAAAAGTTTTACAGCCAGCTCAGAAGGCAGACGCTCACCGACGGTTAATCATGGACGTGCATAGACTGGTGTCGTTAATTTCTTGATGATCTAAGGTTTAAAACATGGCAGAAGAAAATCCAAAACAAAAAAATTTGTGGTTCTATGATTGGTAGCCGTTGGATTTTGATTTTTCGTTTTTACCGTTATAATCAAAATGTAAACCTGCATCCGAATGGCGTGTAATTAAGTTGTATCCAATCAAATCATACTTTATATGTATAATACGTTAATAGTATGACAAATTACTTTGTGAGAAAAAAGAATAATAATAGTTATGATTATGAAAAACCACCTCTGTACTAAGTTCTAATGTAGTGATTATGTGCTTAATATTGTAGGTAGCCGAACCATGCATGACTAATTGACTGGTCTATATATATATATGGTTATGTGTATTATTGTATCGTACAATCATATATAAGAGTATATGTCCGTTACGGCGTTAATTTACAATAACTTTGTATACAGAGATATATGTTGAGACTAAGTATCTATCCCACATCGGGAATTAGATTATAAACTACCCATCATATAAGTACATGGGCTACTCCCCCTATTGTCAATTAGTTTTAGGGTGGAACCTCATGTGCTTATGTGTCGGGCTTACCGCGCATATGCGCACGAACCGACGTGTGAACCCCCCACGTCATGTATGGCCCACCGAGATTTAACAATATATTTGACTTTATATTATCCATTTACGTTTTTCTTACAACACAAACTTCCACACCATTTTATTGATCTTAATTGTATGATTTTTTTGTTGAAAAGCTTAATTATTTATTAATATCATATTAAAATTTTGAGTGTTATTAGAATTTATTTATGATATACATACGGAGTAGATATTACACCTCTCTAAAGTTGTGCTACAATCATAATCAGAAAAAGTCAGATTTCTGTCAGATTAATATTTCTTACTTGTGTGAGATATTTCTCGCAGAAGAAATACATCCTAACACATTTCTTTGTCAATTTTTTTTCCAGCTAATAGGAAAGAGAGAGAAGAGAAAAAAACAATTTAAGAAATGTTGTGTTTTATTCTTCATAGTGGGTGCTCTTATCGTTTTAGTGTTTTACCATAGTTTAATTTGTTGCATTATTATTTTTAATTCGGTTTTTCAATCATGCGCATAAGGACACATATATTATAAACATAATAAATAAGGAAATTAAACCCTAAAGGAAAAAGAATGAACCCGTAAAAAAAAGATTAAATAATAAATGTTAATGATCAAAAAAATCCCGGCTTCCAAACTGTTGTACTAACTACTAAGTGCATATCCAATAGATCTTTTAAAACTTCTAAATGAGTTGATGATCGATCAAAACAAAGTTGTGGTGGAGGCATGTAGGAACTTTTGTGATAGATTCTAGCTAGACTCTAGCGGTAAATTGATCAACCAACCTTCAAAAATGAATTGATATTAATTAAGCACACATATACTCGTATTTGTTTTTGGAGCGAAATTAAGTACACATATATAAATACATAATGGAGCACTAGCTCAATATGAAAGGTGTGATAAGGACTTGTAAAAAAGCTTATATATGCAAACGGCTTTTGATTAGCAATTTGAACAATAAATTAAGGCTGAATTGCAAAATTTTTTGTATGCTTTTATTGTGTCCACTATAGCACAAAAAATAAAAAATAAAAACATTACAACAATCGCTTCATCACAAATTAAATTTGTGTGTTTTTTTCAATATTCATATTCTATGTTCTAAAGACATTGGGATGTAAACTTATTCCAATTTGACTATATATTATGGGTGGTATTACGGCAATTATCCAATAGATTACCATAAAAGATTTAGGTTATAGTCTTATATATAGATGATAAAATATTTATGAAAAATGAACAACAATAAAGTTTAGAAAAAGAACCCCCAAATTACCAATAGATTTCATTTGTGATTTGAGTGGTAGTGGGGAAGCATGTCTCAACTTGTTATAACGGTAATAAATTACTCACTTAGAATAGCTTATACGCATAACGAAGCACTATATGCTTTTCAAAAGCATCTAAATTTACTTTGCTAAGTTACCCACTATATAATTTAGTAATCTAAATAGTTATTCATAAATGTGTTACAACCCCTCGTATGCAAGTCTTATGGAACGGTGAGATGGCGACTCAGTTTTCGGCTTCGAGAGGGGTTAGGCAGGGCGATCCTATATCGCCTTATCTCTTCTTGGTTTGCATCGAAAGGCTCAGCCATATCATTTTAAGTGCTGTGGAAGAGGGCTCTTGGAAGCCGATTAAAGTGACTAGAGACGGTCCGAGACTTTCGCACATTTTCTTTGCGGATGATATCTTGCTCTTTGCGGAGGCCTCGGTCAGCCAGATTCGTGTTATCAAGAGTATATTGGAGGCGTTTTGCTCAGCTTCTGGCCAGAAAATCAGCCCTAGCAAATCGAAAATCTTTGTGTCGGGAAATGTTTCGAGTAGAGATAAGAGACGTCTAAGGGATGCTAGCGGGTTCCCTGTCACAGACGACTTAGGTTCCTACTTGGGTATGCCCATCCTTCATAAGTCTATTAATAAGCACACTTTTGAGCATCTTCTGGATAAGATTAATGCTAAGTTGTCGGGTTGGCGTGCTCGGAACCTCAGTTTTGCTGGCCGTGTTACTTTGGTGAAGTCGGTTTTGACGTCTATACCTGTTTACTCGATGGCGACTGCGCTGATCCCCAAGAGTTTGTGTGACAAAATTGATAAGATTAATCGTGCCTTTATCTGGGGTAGTACGCAGGAAAGACGTCGAATGCACAAGGTCTCTTGGGACGTCGTTACGAAACCGAAGCAACTTGGAGGTTTGGGTATTAAGTCGATGAGAGAGCTAAATTTGGCGTTGGTTGCTAAGTTGGGCTGGCGTCTTCTCATGGAGGATGGGGATCTATGGGTCTCGGTCTTGAGCAAGAAATATGTGGGGCGTGCTCTTGGGCAATCGAGTGCGTGCTCGAATGTGTGGAAGGGCATCAGAGCTGGTTTCGCTGAGGTCTTGAACAAGGGTACGAAATGGCTCCTTAGGGATGGCAACTCCTTTCGGTTTTGGTCCGATAGTTGGTTGTTGGAGGCCAGCTTTTATTGGAACGAAACTGGTGGTTGGAAGTGGAGCGATCTGTCGCATCTCCTTCCGGCGAACATTCTTCTGAATTTGGCTGCTGTCTCGATTTTGGAAGGACCGAATGAAACTGATGATGAAGTCTGTTGGAGGCTATCTCCAGATGGCAATTACTCGGTCTCCTCTGGGTACAATCTTGTTTGCAATTACATTGATACGACTAACATTGACAAATGCTTTTATGATAGGATTTGGAGGAGCTTGGTTCCGGAAAGGGTGCGGTGCTTTCTTTGGCTAGCTAGTGCCGGGGGCGTTATCACGAATGTGGAACGAAGGAGGCGCCACTTAACCACTGATATATAGTCGCTGTCCGTTCGGGTGCTCGGAGGAGGAGTCGCTCGAACATCTTTTCCGGGATTGCGTTGAGGTAAATTCTGTTTGGTGTTCTCTAAATGCTACAAGTGGCTATGATGAGTTCTTTCAGGATGGGTTTGCTACTTGGTTGAGAAAAAACATGTTGTTGAGAAAAGATTATGAAGATATAGCTTGGTCATCTATCTTTCCAATGATGATGTGGTGGACTTGGAAGAGAAGAAATGCCAAAATCTTCAACTCGGTGGACCCTTGTGTGGACAAGAAGACCTTCATTTTGGGCAAAGCTAGGGAGGCCTTCAAGACTATGAGAAAGAAGCAGAATTCCAACAAAAGAATTCAGACGAGGGTGGAAGAGATTAGGTGGAGCAGACCTGAGAGGGGAACTATTAAGATTAACACGGACGGTGAGAAATGGCGTAGCGTCCGCCGGCGGAGTTCTTAGGGATAGTAACGGTAAGTGGGTAGGTGGTTTCGTTCACAACATCGGAATTTGTTCGGTCCCGATGGCGGAACTTTGGGGGATTTTTAATGGATTGAAGTTGGCTTGGGATTATGGTTACCGTAAGGTATTCCTGGAGTCGAACTCTCAACTGGTTATTAATCTCCTAAATTCCGGCGTGAAACGAAATCACCCACTCTTTAGCCTGGTCTCTATGTGCCAAGGCTTTATTTGTAGGGATTGGTCAATTCAGTTCCGTCATGTGTATCGAGAGGCAAACTCCGTTGCGGATGGTCTCGCGTCTAGTGCTTTCTCTTATCCTGTAGGTTTGCATGTATTGGGTGCCCCGCCTGAGGGGATTTTTTTTACTGTTATTTGATGATGTAAGGGGTCGGGCTATCCCCCGCGTGCTGACTACTTAACCCTCTTTTTAAATTTATTAATAAAACGCCCCCTCGAGGGGCCGGAGAGTGCCGCCTCTCCTTCAACAAAAAAAATAGTTATTCATAAATGTTTCTTTTGTCCACTGTGATCTATAAAAAGCTCGTAAGGAAGGACAAATCAAAAAAGAAAAATTTGAACCTTTTCCATTTTGATCATTATATAAGGTGGTGGAGTTTGAAAATGACCGAAAAACAGGTAGGATTTGAATCTGGATTGTCTTTATCTATCAAACTTAATGCAAATTATGCAATACAGAAGCGATACCATAAATTTTATTCAAATTCTCATACAGTGAAAAAACTATAATATAATATGTTCCGTCTTCTTATCTAATTATTTAAGAAATATAGTTTTAAGAGTCGTCATTGATGGTTTCAGACCTAACCGGGAAATTAGTTGTCGAACGGATCTAATCATCGAGGAAAGACTGTGTTTAGATATGAACAATCTCTAGTATACAGTTGATTCGAAAACGTCAACACTCCTGTCCGGTTCTCGAGTCGAGAGTCAAACCGAAGATTCCTCTCCGATCTCCTTTCTCCCCTATGTTTAGCCTAAAAGGCATTTCTTACATGAAACACCACATGTCGTCACTTACCACCAAGTGTTGGGCAAAGGGGCGCCACAAGGAGAATCGTATATATTTAACATGTGCGGGTGAGACAATTTTGGTTTGGGTGCCACGGTTGATGAGTTGCGTGCGGGTGCCTGCCACTTGTTTTTTGTTGAGAAGAAATGAAAAAACTTACATACATGAATTGTGTTTCTTATAATCAATTTTCCTAGTAACTAGGATTAGAAGTAAACCTCAGCAAACATAGACAACATGTTCAACCCATATCATCCGGATGGATAAATGGTCAGACATGGACAAGACTTCAAATCCGTCTGGGTAAATAAGTCGGGGCCGTCCGAATCCATGGACAGGACATGGACAATAACTATCACTTGATGACTCTTCATCCTCGGGATAATATTCGCTCAATGTAATTTTTTTACGCGTTTATTGGAGTGGAGAAAAAATTTGCATGGATGTGAATGTCAACCAACACATAGCAAGTAAGTATTATAGGGAAAAATGTGACTGTTGAAGTTCCGTGCGCCCAGGATTCGCGTTACAACGGTCCATTTTCCCAAGAGGTACACGAAACGAGGCTCACAAGCTCGTTGTGTACGAATCATGATTTTGAGTCACAGCATATACAACTTCATCTGCAAACGCTTGTGCCTACTGACATTTTTATATAACCTTTTAATTGAAACAAATTCCTCATGGGAGGTTGATTCAGGGTCTACAGCATATCTTGCTCAGCTGAACTTTTTCCTGTCCAAGTTATAGGTTCACATATCAGGGTTGTAAGCACATTTTTGTAGCACTTTTTATATAGCGAAATTTCTTACCTCAACACTGTCGTTAACGTATCGAACCACGAAGATGCACCTGCACCCTTGTATGTCATGTAGCCTCCTTTGTATCTCCAACACATGGGCGTCGGTGTAGACTGCATGATCCGATCTCTCCTGCAAAGATCAGCCATGAAATGTGAGTTAATCAGTGAAAACGCGACGGAATATGGAAAAGAATAACGCGAAGAAGTGGAAAACCAAGAACCTGGAAACATAAGACAAGGTCACCCGGCCTGACCCTGTGGCACTCGGAAGGCTCTAGAGGAATTGAACGCTGGCGGATCGAATCCTTTATTTTGACCCACTCGTCATGTGAGTTGTTGAACCCCGAAAATCTCACTCTAGCTTCCTACATTTCATTAGACGAACAATTGTTAACACACTATTCTTACTACTTGATTTGGTTTTCAGATAAATCTGAAATTGACCATTATGAGATAGAAACTTACAAGCTCACCAGTTGTAAGGACTCTATAGTTGATAACAGAAGCAACATCATACCTAAAGTTCACAACAAAATGTTGAACAGATTTATTTTAACAAGAATGCAACTATCAATTATCAAAAGAAATGACGCTAACCATGCATCATCTTTGCTAGATTTAGCTTCATAAGTCAAATCTGCAAGCTCTGAAGCCTTTCCAGCTGTTACAAAATAGAGCAGATAGTATGAATACTGATCAGTAACATCTTTCTCCATGTAATGGATATAAGCTTAGCAAATGATGACCTCTAATCACTATTGCTGTTTCGGGCACTTTAGTTGAACGCGAAACCAATGCCTTGGAAGCTGAAAGCAAGCCTCTTGACCCAAGAGACGCCGAGGATTCATTCTTCTGATCTTTGAACCAACTTTGCACCTGATGCATCAAAATCCAGGGCGAAAATCCAGGGCAACGTTCACTTCCAAAATTTACAAGCAAGTTAGAACGGATCGGAAATAAGATCCTTCACCTGTTCCCAGGAAACAGCGGGTTTTCCAGCACGAGCCGTGGAGGAACTGTCAAAGCATTTCACAATTCAGAAACGTTAACATTCTGTTACACACCATTCATTTTGCAAAAGAAGTTGACATTTTTCGGATTTCGTAATGTTTTTTCTTTGTACCTAAAACTGGCAGCAAGATCTTCAAAAAACTCCTGATTGAGTTCTTCTTTAACCTCCCTAAATAAGTTCTCCATTTCCGCTATCTACAAAAGGGCGACACGCTATCAGATATCTCGTTTGTTCTTACAGAACAATGCAAAGCAAGCCGAAATTCATAGAAGAAGAGCCACTAATTTTATGATGCAGATCAAGCAATGTGATTTCTGCACTCATAGATGCATATGCAACTTTTTGGTTACATGCAGATGATTTTGAACTAAATTTTGAGAAAATACAAGTTACCCATTTGTCAGAGACATGTTTATAGCTATGTAAGGCCAACTATTATGAAAATCTTGATCTTGCAAACCCAGAAATCTGTAAATCTTGTATGTGCAAAATTCAACTCCTTCAACAAACAGTCTCTACTAAATTCAATGATCATCACAGAATTTATATTGCTTCAGTATTGTTTCACCCAAGATTAGAGACATGCCATATTTTTTCCATCCACAAGATAGTTTTAATTTAAGAAATTCCAACTCTTTCTCCGATAATCTTGCAAGTTTCATACCCAAAATATCAATCACAGAGCATTTTAGAACAAGAAGGGCCAAAAAATTACAAATTAGAAATATTGGGAAGAAAAGCAAAAAAGAATCCAACAAGAGCAAGATTGGAAAGGAAACATAGAGTTGAATACTACCTCAGATTGTGTGAAAACATGACCCTCCATCTCCGAAGATCGTAGATTGATTGTGATCTGAGAGAAAGAGGGAGAAATTAGCAGGGTTGTTGTGCTCTTCTTCCTGCTTAATTGGCAGAGGTTTTAGAAGGGTAATAATGAATGACCATAATATGGTTTATGTAAGATCAGGCTAGAATTAGAATTGTTAGCAGTATTGTAAAAATTCCTTTTAATAGGCGGTGTCTAGGTGTCCGACTGGACCGCCTCGACAACCTTATTGACCGCCTAGGCGCTAAACGGTGTCGTTTCCGCCTTTCTATTACCGGACAATTCAACCAATAAATAGGCAAAACCCCTTCTTTTCTGAACACATTCTTCTTAACAAATTAGAATTTGCCAAGTGAAAAGCTGAACTTGCCTCCAATACTCACATATGCAACAGTTGCAGGTATCAATCCTTAGTATGTGCCTAACTACTTTCACTAGCTTAGTACTTGATCTGTAAACTTGGAGAGGAATGTTGAGCACTTTCAGACTAGATAATAGATCACATAATGATATCAAAATTCGCTCAGTAAACTAAGCTTCTATAATCGATGGTCAATGAAATTCGCACAAGAAAAAGAGATTTGAGTGCTTTAGCTTACAATGAAATTCAATTTCTATTGATCGGAGATGAAGGGCGCTGGGCAAGGAGTCGCGATCGGCCAGGCGATCAAGAACGGCGGAGGTTGAGAAGAACACCTAGGTTTTCATTGTTGAGGGGGTTGGGGGCAAAGGCGATTTATCAGACGCCTGCTATTTACCTTCTTTTTTTTCTTTTTTTTTATTAATAAAATCAATATATGTGATATATCTCATTTGGATCTGTCTTGGAAAATCCTAGCTGAGCCACATGGCAACGGAGAAATCTGATGGAAAAACGATTAACTTTTAGTCGAATAAATGAATCAGGAATGAAGCTCTCCAAAATTTTGCAAAAAATCCAAATGCAATCAACTTCAAAAGTAAAGTAAGTGAGTTCATATCAATAAATAGAAGATGGAAAATAGACGAGCTTAGACAACTGTTGCCGGATGAGATTGTTTCAGATGTAAGTGATACATGTGTACGGGAAAATGCTATAAAAGATCGTCTTTATTGGGCACCCAGCAAAAACGGTTGGTTTAACATGACATCCGCCATAGAGCATTTAACAAAAATAATGACTATAATATAAACTGCAATAGTTGGATCTAGAAACTTGACACATTGCAAAAAGTAAAGAATTTCCTATGGAAAATTGACAACAACGGCTTACCAACAAAAAATAGATTGTGTGAGCAAGATGTGGCAGTTCCAGAGGGTTGTGTTATGTGCGATTGCACCCTCGAGGATTTTGGACACCTCTTTGTAGAATGCATTCATACCCAAAGGATAATTAAGCAAATCAACCTTAGAATCGAACAATGTATAAGAAACATAAACCATCAAATAAAACACCCAGGGCGATCCTTGGGGAGATAAAACAGCTCCTAGAAACAAAAGAATTAAATGATCTGGTTATAGTTTGGTGGTGCATATGGCAAAATCGAAATAAACTTATATTCCAAAAAGAACCAAATGAATGTATCCCCAATTTGGTTGGTTATATAAGGATGCAAATACTGGCGTTAGAACGGGCGAAACAATGGGATGAGGTGGAGTCAAACAAAGGATCGAATGTGAGTATTATGAGAATCATAGAGAAAAAAATGATGAATACTAGAAGAAGCCACCTTCAGGAGTTTATAAACTAAATTTTGATGGGTCTAAAGCAACGAACAGCTTAACATCGACTGGCCGAATGCAGAAGTTATAGATATTGCAACAACAAGACATGGCAAAATCTCGGTTGCTAAAATTGAAGCTCTTGCTTTAAGAGAAGGGATTAAAAGAGCAAAAGAATTAGGAATACGAAAGCTTGATATAGAAAGAGGTAATTTGACCACAATCAATTGTGTAAAAAAGCTAGGTCAATGCCCATGGGAAATCTGACATCACAATCTCTCTTAGTGGGTTTGAGATTGCTAGAGTTTCATTTATTGCTAGGAATTGTAACGTTGTGGCAGGCAAAATTGTCAACCTAGATCACAGTTTATCAATCGATACCATACAGAATCACCCAAAACTTCAAGTTTTCATCCGCAATGTTGCTCTAGGCCGACCACCGTGAGGTGTTAGCATAATTCTTACCTTTTCAATATATATATATATATATATATCATATGGATAAAATCCGAGATATACAGTTTGTCTATTCTATCTATTATTATATATAAGGCGGAGCAAATTTGGTCACCAAATTGCGCCATATCACCCATTTTTTTAAAAATTATCTTATCAATCTTAGTTTTAAGCTAAATCTTATACATATTTAAATGAAAATATTAGTTACATCTTAAAATTTGAGTTGCTTTCTATCCTAATATATAAGTCACAATCTTATTACTATATGGTTACATATTTAGTTAATATATTAATTTATCCTAAATATTTCATTTAAATAAAATCATTTTTACCCATTTACTTAAATATTATATCAATAATAATTACCATTTTTTGTAATTTTGTTCTAAAAGTTTCTAAAAATCATCATTAGTAGCAAAATCTATTACTATACACTAAAGTGGAAGTAATTTCTACCACCATATTGCGCCACATCACCCTATTTTTTAATAATTCACCTTATCTATTTGCATTTTTCTTCAATGTACAATATATATACTTATATGTATTTTACCATCCTATTTTCAAATACTTTATAATTCAAATGATATTATTTAAACAAATTTGTTAAAATTATCCCTTTTATCTTACACGACGTATCGGATTCACTCCCGTTGCCAACACAGGTATTTCTAGAAAAAAATGTGACCGTTGTAAATTTGTAATTCCTCACGTCCAGGATTTCATGTTACAACGGTCGATTTTTGCAAGGGGTGTTGGTAGGAAAATGCGCAAAGAGGCACGCAAGCTCGTTGCGCGCAAAACAGATCCTGAGCGCGAAATTTTTTATTAAAAAAAATCGCCCACCGTGGGGCTCGAACCCACGACCACAAGGTTAAGAGCCTTGCGCTCTACCAACTGAGCTAGACGGGCTTTTTGTTTGTCACCATTCCCTCTTCGTACTTTATACATTTTAGTTCACAACTAATCCAACTCGCAAACATTTTCAGGCACAATTTGAACCAAGACACCAACCCAATTACATGAAATTGAAACAATTTTTGTCATGTTTTTTAAGTCACAGCATACAACTTCATCTGCAAACACTAGTGCCTACTGACATTTCTATATAGCCTTACTTGAAACAAAACATAGCATTATGGGAGATTGATTCAGGGTCTACAACAGATCTTGTTGAGCTGAACTTTTTCCTGTCCAAGTTACAAGTTCACATATCAGGGTTTTAAGCACATTTTTGTAGCACTTTTTGTATAGCGAAATTTCTTACCTCAACACTGTCGTTATCGTATCGAACCACGAAGATGCACCTGCACCCTTGTATATCATGTAGCCTCCTTTGTATTTCCAACACATGGGCGTCGGTGTAGACTGCGTGATCCGATCTCTCCTGCAAAGATGAGCCATAAAATGTGAATTAATCAAAGAAAACGCGACGGAATATGAAAAAAGAATAATGTGGAGAAGAGGAAGACCAAGAACCTGGAAACATAAGACAAGGTCACCTGCCTTGACCCTGTGGCACTCGGAAGGCTCTAGAGGAATTGAACGCTGGCGGATCGAATCCTTTATGTTGACCCACTCGTCGTGTGAGTTGCTGAACCCCGAAAATCTCACTCTCGCTTCCTACATATCATTAGACAAAAATTGGTGACACACTATTCTTACTAAGTGATTTTGTTCTGAATTTTTGTAAGCAAATCAATCTGAAATTGAACATTATGAGATAGAAACTTACAAGTTCACCAGTTGTAAGGAGTCTATAGTTGATAATAGAGGCAACATCATACCTAAAGTCACAACAAAATGTTAATCAGATTTATTTTAACGAGAATGCGATTATCGATCAATGATCAAAAGAAACGACGCTAACCATGCATCGTCTTTGAAAGATTTAGCTTCATAAGTCAAATCTGCAAGCTCTGAAGCCCTTCCACCTGTTATAAAACAGAACATATAGTATAGATACTGATCAGTAACATCTTTATCCATGTAATGGAACTAAGCTTTGCAAATGATGGACGACCTCTAATCACTATTGCTGTTTCGGGCACTTTAGTTGAACCCGAAACCGAAGCCTTGGAAGGTGAATGCAACCCTCTTGACCCGAGAGACGCCGATGATTCGTTCTTCTGATCTTTGAACCAACTTTGCACCTGATTCATCAAGATCCGGGGCGAAACAAAGTTAACTCTAATGATCAAATGAAGGCGACGATCACTTCCAAAATTTACAAGCCAGTTAGAACAGATCGGAAATAAGATCCTTCACCTGTTCCCAGGAAACAGCGGGTTTTCCAGCACGAGCCGTGGAGGAACTGTTAAAGCATTTCACAATTCAGAAACTGTTACATTCTATTACACACCATTCATTTTGCAAAAGAAGTTAACACTTTTCGGCTTTCGTCGATTTTTCTTTGTACCTAAAACTGGCAGCAAGATCTTCACAAAACTCCTGAGTGAGGCATTCTTCTTTAACCTCCCTAAATAAGTTCTCCATTTCCGCAATCTACAAAAGGGCGACACGCTATCGGATATCTCACTTGTTCTTACATTGTAATGCAAAGCAATTAAGCCAGGATTCATAGAAGAAGAGCCACTAGTTTTATGATGCAGATCAAGCAATGTGATTTCTGCACTCATAGATGTATCATATGCAACTTTTTGGCTACATGCAGATGATTTTGATCTAAATTTTGAGAAAATACAACATGTTTATAGCTATGTAAGGCCAACTATTATGCAATTCTTGATCTTGCAAACCCAGAAATCTGCAAATCTTGTATGTACAAAATTCAACTCCTTCAACAAACAGACTATGCTAAATTCAATGATCATCACACAATTTGAATTGCTTCAGTATTGTTTCACCCAAGATCAGAGACATGCAATATTTTTTCCATCCACAAGATGGTTTTAATTTAAGAAATTTAAGCTCTTTCTCCAATAATCTTGCAATTTTGGTACCCAGAATCTCAATCACAGAGCATTTTAGAAGAATAAAAAAAGAATCCAACAAGAGCAAGATCGGAAAAGAAGCATAGAGTTGAATACAATCACCTCAGATTGTGTGAAAACATGACCTTCCATCTCTGCTAGATTGATTGTGATCTGAGGGAAAGAGGGAGAAATTTGTAGGGTTTTTGTGTTCTTCTTCTTGCTTAATTGGCAGAGGTTTTAGAAGGGTAATAATGAATGACCATAATAGGATTTATGTGAGATCATGCCAGAATAAGAATTTTTAGACAATTTAATATGTGAAAATGCAAAGTGGAAGAATATGGGACTATGGGAGTGTACACTAGTGGACCTAGACCAAGCGGGTAAAGCTATGTTTGTACATGAACATTTTTTAATCCACTTTGTTGTACATGAAAGTGGAAGAACATGCAAAGCTCTGTTTCAAGTTTATATTCTTGTTTAGTCCTTTCCTTTATAATCTCTAGTAACAAGGCTTGGGAAGGCGTGGGAAGACTTTGGTATAAGTGGAGAAATTCTGATTTTAATAGCGTAGTTTGCCACGGACAAGAGTCACATGGCTCGTTGTAAAGTCCTTGCCTTGTACCTCTCATTCCTCTAGTTATCATAACTCTCGTGGTGATTGTCGTGGCTTTCGTTGTAGCATTAGCTATGACCATGAATGCCAAACGTTGGCAAGAGGATGAAGAAATGACGCCAAAAAACAGTTCTGCAAGAAGGAAAAAATCAGACAAATGGAAAAAACCTAGCCAAGGATTTGTGAAAATAAACTTCGATGGATCGAAACTAAATAATGGAGATGCGTCAGGAGGATCAATCATAAGGGAAGTCAATGGTAGTCTTGTAAGTGGGAGAGTTAAAAATTATGGTAAGGTCTCGGCATTGATGTCTGAGGCCCTGGCCTTGCGTGACGGAATAGAGGAGGCAAAACAGAGTAAAATCCGCAATCTAGAAATAGAAGGTGATAACGTGACAGTTATAAAAGCCGTGAAGGGGCAAAATAATTGTCCATGAGAAATAGAAAGAATTATTGCAGACATTCTCCTGTCCCTGAAGGGGTTCGCGTCAGATCGCATCTCTCATGAGAATAGGCAGTGTAACTCTGTGGCCGACAAAATTGCGAGTTTGGGCCACAGTCTCTCATCGGAAGCAATTCGGAACCACCACGAGCTTCTAGCTCTCATCCATCGGGATGCTCTAGGATACCCTCCTTGAGACGGGATCCTAACTCTCACCGAGTCAAAAAAAAAATAAAAAAAATAGCTATGAGCATGGTTGTCTGCGCGCTTGGCGCATCAACTCACTGATTGAGTACTCATGAGTGTAGCATGAGATCTCGGGTTGACACTCCAGGACAACGGTTTGCCCTTTTATCTTTAGAATCAGCTCTCATCCTTTCTGGATGCTACAAGCGAACCCAAATAATACTTATGAGTTAATAGGTTTGAAGTTATGTTTTTTCATTAAGAGTGTATAGTGGGTTGAGTGCGGGTTTTTGCGTGTCAAACAGGTTGGGTCGGGTGGATTCGGGTTCAGTCTTTTCGGGTTCAGGTTCGGGTTGAGTGCGGGTTTGGGTCAATCGGGCTACAGGTCAAGTCGAGTCGGGTCTTATATAATAGGTTATTGTGCGGGTTCGGGTCGACCTAATAGGTCAATAATTTAATTTTTAATGATTATTAAAATAATATTATGATTAAATTATAATATTTAATATTAAAATATTATTTTAAATAGACTGTTATAATAATATTTTATTTATAATAGGTTTTATAATAAAATATATTATAATGTTTACAAGAAAATATATTTATTCTACATATATATAAAAAATCGGGTCGGTCGGGTCGGTTTCGGGTTTCAACCCAATTGGGTTCGGGTTTATCAGATTCGGTTTTTTTCTTTGCTCGCTACTATTCGGGTCGGGTTTCAACCCTAAAATTTTCGGTCGGTTTGGGTCGATTTTTCGGATTGGATCAGGTTTTAACAGCTCTAATTGCAGGTAGTCAAATGATAATGGTGATGTTTTGATAAAGATTATTTGATTAGATGAATTTTGATATACTATTCAATTTTTGTACAGCAACTATTTGTGTGAAAAATGCCCACCTAGTATTTTCTCATATATTAGAGATTGATTATATATCTATTGGAAGATGATATTTAATATTGAATTTTCAAATGGGTTGAGAAAATATGAAAATATACCTAATTTCTTCAAAAAAAAAAGAAAGAAAGAAAGAAAGAAAAGAACAATGCTTTTTTTTTTGGGTCTAAAAAGAACAATGCTTATTATGACTTACTACCACATCTTTGATCCAAGACATGTCACATTAAGACGCACAATAAGAACAATTTACCGGCAGTAGGAATATATACCCATTTCACAATCTAATTATTTGATCTCTTTATTGAATCCTTTAAGCTTTAGATTTTTTATTGTTACTTTTTCTCTTTTCCCTTTTTTAGGGACTAGATGACTATTGATCTAATAAAAATCCAAACATACCTCCTTGAAATAGCAATGATTAAAACGGACGCACATACCTCCTGTCGATGTGTACGTACTTGAAATGAATACCCTACATAATACTCCTATTTGTTTTTAGTGAATATGTTCTATAACACACATGACACAAAATGAGCTTGAAATATGGTTTGCCTAACATGATTCGATCAATACTTCTCAGTTACGGTTCATGGGAAGTAGTAGAATTGATGCGCTGAACCCACACATTTCAATTCATGTATTAGTATTATTCTATTCACCATCTTTAATTTATCTCCATAAAAAGTGGAGAAGTGGCAAAAAGGATTGGCTTTCCCAAAATAATTGAGCTTTACTAACCCAACTTATAATTGTTTGTCTCGTTTGCTAATTGCTATGATAAAAAACGGAATATATTCTACTTAGTATATATGATGGCTCCTTGGTCATTTTATGGCTATATATCTAGCTTGTTCATGCATGTCATTGAGTAGCTAGCATGCACAAAATGGCAATAGTATACTCATCCATCGTATCCTCTCAAGCTCCGACTCCAACTCAAACTCCTACAAGCTTGGCGGATTCGTTGCGAAAGCTAATTATTGTGTTTAGTTTGAATGCAACCTTTGTCTTCTTATTGTTTTTGTTTTTCCTAGGGCGGATGAGGCGAAGCGTTAATGGGAGACGCTTCCTCAGAAATGCAACCAAAATCTGTTACTTGTTGGTTCCCATTTCCATAACCTACATCATGGGGGGCTTGCATAAGGACCCCAATCCCCATGCATTGTCTCCGATATGGGCGAGCATCCTCATCTATGCATATGGAGGCGTCATCACCATAAGCGCTTGTGACCTCAGAGACAACGACGAAACCCTAAGATACGCGTGGCATATATTGCCTTTGTTCTTCTGGACCTTTTGGTTAGGGGTCATTGTTTGCATTTCAAATACTGTGTCCCCGTGTGTACCGGTCTTGGTGTGCACACTTGTGTTTTTCTTAGTGTTGGCCATGATAAACACACAACAGACACTCCGGGCTTTCTACTGTGCCAGCAAATCCAAGGGTTTGCCACGTTTTGTGGAGCCAATAATAAGCCACATGAACACATTAGGTGAAGAGCCTAATCCTAGGACGATGAGAGGATACAAGTACATAGTTCATGTGAACCCCAGATCGGAGCATGAGACACTTACCACAATAGAAGAAATATGGAAATGGTTCCCCTCCCGATATGAAAAACAAGATGAAGAAACATCTGAAGCCTCATCGTTGGGTATAGAAAACAAGTTCCTAGCTAAATGTGTGAATAATGAGCGATTAAGGGACATGTGTCTTTCTTATGCTTTATTTGGAATGCTCCTAACAAGGTTTGCAGGATTCCCACCAATATGCAACAAAAATCCGATTACTTCGAGGCGGTTTGTTCAAGAGGGTTTGCTTTTAAAGGAGCCTCAACATGATCATATGGATAGGGCATTTCGCGTAATTGAGGTAGAGCTTGATTACCTATTTGAGTTCTTCTATACGAAGTCTCATGCTTGTGGCCCTTATAGATTTCGTGATATTTGGCAACATGTAGTGCAAATCCTTTTACTTTTGGTGTTTGGTGTGTTTGGAATTCCTCTAGTAGCAGACTGTGCTTTTAGCTTTCCACTTGTAGATGGGACTGAAGACATGCAGGTTATCAACACAATGGTTGTGATACTAGTGTTTGTTTTGTTGGAGTCTTGCAAGTACATCATGGTTCAATTTTCAAACAGAAAGGTAGTGTGGCTTGCTTGCACCTACATTAGAGAGGCTAGTTCTAACAATAAGTGGGCATCCACAACCAAATGGAGAATTGTTTTGATTTGCACTATCAAGCATTTTCTAACCGAGACGTGTGGTCTTGGCTTGTTCTACCTCTTCAAACCATGGCAGAGGAAGCTCGGTCAATACTCTTTCTTAGATAGTTATGATCAAGTCCCATTACTTGCGCGCAAGCTCTTCTCTCCATTCGGTAAAGTTGTCAAGCTTCCGAAACGCGGCCAATGTGGAGACTCAATGGTTGCACTCTCTAAAGAAGTGAAGCAAGTAGTTGTTTCATCCCTCGTGCAAAATCATGGGCTGAAATTAATGCGAGGGATAGATACATTGAGGCGACATGGGTTGCATGAGATTTCTGATACATACCAGTGTTTGGAGAGTGATGCTCGATTTATTCTAGTATGGCATATAGCCACTGGTTTTTGTGAGTCCAACCATCCTATTCAAAGCAAAGCTCATCTTGATCATGGCCACTTTCTTGCTGCCGTCCAACTGTCCAAATATTGCGCCTACTTGCTAACGTTCGCCCCCAAGTTGCTTCCTGATCATCCCTATAGCGTCGAATGTCTTTTTGATGAGGCCGTGAAACAAGCACAAGGTTTCAAAAGGAATGGATTGGGTATGCATGAGCTATATAAAAAACTGATCTCTAGGGTTAACATCAATGACACGATTGTCGTAAGGGGTGCGTTTTTGGCTCATGAACTAGCCGAGTACGTGATAAAAAGACCGTGTCGAGGGTGGAAAGTTCTTGCGGAGTTTTGGGCAGAGGTGCTACTATATCTGGCTCCGACGGATGATGTAGGAGTGCATGGAGAGTATCTTGCTAGAGGAGGCGAGTTCATCACACACCTTTGGGCACTTCTTACACATGCTGGTGTTTACACAAGAGGATCGTCTTCGTGAAACATCCAAGTGGAAGAAGATAATTTATTCCAATGTATGTTGATTGATCGATCTATCTGCACTATTGATCTTTAAGCAACTTGCTTTATTCAGTGTTTGTGTTTGATGTTTTGCTCTATTAATTGTGTTTGTTTTGTTTCCTTGTAGAATAATTAATAACATGAGTTTGGTTCCGGTGAAAATATCTCTTATCTTGAAAATTGTAAACGTGAATAATAAGAGTAAATATATATGTGAACAACAAAAGTAAAAATGTGAGCATTAAGGGGTTTTTTCATTTGATTCAAATCCGTCATATTAATACATGTAATAACACAATCCAAAAACATTCTTAGTTAGGGACCAAATTACTGCACATGATAACATAATAAGACATGATAACACAAAACCACAAATATACTTTCGTCATTCACATATTTCTGTTTCTTGTTCATATATTTTTATTTGTTTTTCACCGTTTATAGTTTACAGGATAAAGGGTATTTTTCATTTGATTCGAATCCTTAAGTACATTATATATATACTTTTCATCCATTGAAATTTGTTTGAATGTAGGAAAATATAATCTTTAGGAATTAGATTTAATTTCTTACTCGTTGTACTTCCTATGAATTTTAAAATTTTATTTGTTAAAAATTTATTTCTGAGAAATCATGGGAGGAGAAAAACGTATTCACTCTAATTTTTTAATTAAATTCCTATCAAAGACGAGAATTAAAAAATAAAAAATTTGAAAAGCATGACATTTTTAATAGAGAATTTTCAGTCAAACAAGAACTTTCTATTACCCTCCTTTTGATTGACATTTGTCTGTTTAGAGTTTTAATAGAAAATCTTATTTATCGTTTTGCATATGTGGTTTTTGGTCGAAGAGAGGCAAGCCTCTCGAGAGGAAGAAAACAAAAGGAGGCTAGTCGCCTATAAGGTGAGGGGTAGCCAAGCCCCGAACATCGTCTTTGTGGAGCTCTTCAATACAATCTGGAGGATCTAATAAAACATGAGAGCCTAAGAATAACGAAAAAGCAAAAGATGTGAGGGAGTAAGCAACGCGATTTGCTTTCCAGAAGACATGGATAAGCTAGACGGTCTAACTTCGGTTGAGGTAGCCTTGGCACTCGAGCACTAGGCTAGCAAATGGGTGACGCATGGCGATCTTGCTTACGGTGAGATGGATGGCCAATCGGGAGTCTGACTCAATGATGATCTTGCGGTGGCCAGTATCCTACACCATATGTAGCCCATGGAGGATGCCCTAAAGCTCCATGGCCTTACAATTCACAACGATTTTAAAATCTCACTTGCAATGAAAGATCCTATTAGTCAGCTTACAAATATCATTTCGTTGTACAAATTTAATCCTTCCTCCATCCCTAAATGTTCGTTTCATTTGATTTCCGTCGTCTTAAAATGTTTGTCGTACCCTCTCCTTTCCTTTTATATCTACATTACTTTACTATATTACCCTCACTCAATTAAATTACAAAAATAGCCCTATTTCTATCTAACTTTTTAGCATTATTGTCCAACCATCACATCTACTTTATTTTCTTTTAACTATTTACTTCCACTAAATTACGAAACAATTCATATACTTTATCCATAATTCAACTTTTATATTTACCAATACTAATGTACACATTTTCTAATAATTGTGAAAATCGTTCTTTGAGACAAATAAAAGGGGACTGAGGGAGCATTTAACAACGTTATTGATTTATGTTTTCTCCTAAATTCCCTCACTAAAAAATTGTATGTATCACATCCTGTCATGCACAACCATGACTCATGTTCACATTGTAAAATTACTTTTACTATAAATAGGAAGAGGGAGATTTTTTTCGCAATATCGCCTCCTCTATTTTTCTATATTTATTCTTCCTTACCATTTCCCTTTCAACGTTTTCATGGACAACAATGACATTAGGCATCATTTTAAAGCCGATAATAAACATTTTTTGATCGAGCATTTCATTTACCTTGTTACTACTATCATACTCATAGTCATTTGGTTAAAAAAAAAACTAGATGCAAGTGAATGTGGGGAAAAATAAGGATTTATCGAATAGAAATCAAATCAAGCTTTGATTCAAAAGAGGTGTTGGATCGAAAAAGCGTTAGATTAGGAGTGAAAAACGAATGCAAGTAATAAAGAAACACCTCGATTAATAGAGGAAACCTAATTTAAGCAACTACTTATACTTTTGTAAATTCTTCCCTAGACTTCTCATCTAGAGGATTCCAATGATGATTTGTTAATATTTCAAGTACACGACAAGCATAAGACGACCCCAAACTAGTAGACTACCTCATACTTCTTAATCAGAGTATCACAAACCTCAACCTCCATAGACTAATGCCCATATTGCTCCATAGACTACTCTACACACACTAGAGTTTTTTCTTTTTCAAGCCACACTCAATATCGCTCTAAACTTAGCAACCTCTATACCGATTATACTAATATCTAGGGATGAGCTTCGTTAGTACTTGTTCGTTTAAGTGAAATTTTCCTATTAAATGATATAAAATCATATAAACAGTCTCGACTAAGTCCGATCTCGTTCTTGGAAGGACTTCACCAAATCACACATTCCCAATGGATTTTGGTGCCAAATTCGAAATATTTCCTTAATTCTTATAGAGAATCTTATAGAATATTCAACATTATCCATTCACATTAAGAAAATGTAATAACTTCCCCAATTTAGTAAGAGATAACTTCTTTTTGCCACTACACAAATTGGTCGTCATTTCCTTTATTGTTCTCATAAAATACACTCACTCTGGTCATAGTACGATTGCTTCTCTTAATTCCTTCCTTTATTTCTTCTATTCTCTTACACCATTGATCCCTAGATCTCGCCATGTTATGTGAAACACTTAAAGAGATACTACATCATGATACTAGATTGTTATTATCAAAACACAAGGGAACTTAGAAAGCCATTCGGTTATCAAATCTAATATTTTGTTTTTGACTTGCATATAGATCCTAAAGTGTACTTTATTTTTGCTAAAAAAGAAGTTCACCTATAAGAGGAACAAACGCGTTTCTAATAAGGATGATCCCAAATTGGGCAAACCATTAAGCACATAAATACTCCTCAAATTATGTTTATAGTAGATGAAATTTTGGCATATGGTTAGGATCAAGAAGATCTAGAGTTTATATCTTGATTATTAGGGATAGTCATTTGCTATTTAGAGACTCATATTGATAATGTGTTTTATATGTAATAATGACAGACACAAGATAACTCAATTGTAGAGCAACTTTAGAGACAAGGGGAAGGCAAGACCTTTCACTTTTTGTGTGCAAGTGTCACATTAGAGGATGGTTCTACTTCTAGGGTAAGGGTTAGTGTGAACATTTAGATGAATTCATCCATGAAATTAAAGTGGTGAACAAAGTGAATAATTCACCTTACAATTTACTTCCAATCATATAATCTTCAATCACTCATGCATCTGACACGACTAATAGAGTAATAGATGACTGTAAACATAACTTGTTGGAATGCTAGTAGAAGGTCATAAATTTTTTAGTTTTTTTTTTTTCTTGAGCAAAACAAAGCTTTCATTCAAGAGGAAATGTCATACATAAGCAGAGGTTCAAAAGAAGAAGGGCAAACATCAATAAAATAAGAGACAACAACATGAGAGGGCCGAATGGAGGCAAGTAAATGAGCCGGCCTGTTCCCATCACGTTTCACATGGTTCCAAACACAGGCTTGAAAGCCCAACGCAGCAGCTCGAATGTCTCGGAGCACAACACCCAAATCCCCTTTCCACGACTTATCTGTCTTAAGCTTCGTCACCAAAGCACTGCAATCTGATTCAACAACAATGTGAGAGAGATCAGCTTCCTTACATTGTCGAAGAGCCCAGTCCACAGCCACCGCCTCAGCCACTTCGGGGTCCCAGCACAAGCCAAGCGACGCGAAACCCACCAGAAGCGTGTTCCCCTCCCCATCACGCACCAGAAAACCAGCCCCGACCTCCCCGTTGCTGCTCAAACTAGCATCACAATTAACCTTCAACAAACCATTCTCCGGTTTCCTCCATAACGGTCCACTCGCACCAGATGCCGAAACAGAGCTACGCACCACATGTACATTCTCTGGAGACCTGAGCATGTTGCGAATGCTGTCAATAATCTGCCCCACATCATCATGGCAGCCCTCAAACAAAATCCTGTTCCGATTCGCCCAGACTTTCCAGCAAATAATCATCCAGAGCTCGACATCAGGACCCGAGAAAGACCCCAAAACCCTTTCAAAAAAGTCAAGAACAGAACAATCCCAACCTACATCAAACAGCGGGAAAGCATTCCATATTTTCTGAGCCTCCAAACACGAAAAGAGGGCGTGTAAGGCCGTCTCTCGCTGCCCACACAGCTCGCACGAATCATCTGGGGTGATATAGCGTCTCTTTAGACTCACCTTTACAAGGAGAGCCTCCTTACACGCATGCCACACCAAGTTCTTCGCCTTTGGAATAACATCCACCTTCCACAACCTCTTCCAAATAGCACAAGGAGGCCCCTGACCCGAATAACTCCCTTGACAAGAATCAAGCTCTTCATTCAGCAGCATATGATAAGCACTACGAGTAGAGAAGAACCCATCCTTAGTCCAATACCACACCAGCTCATCCCTTACACCAGGTCGTGATAACCTCATACGCAGAATCGCCTCTACATCAATCGGCAAAAACAAACTTTCAAGGCGACCCACATCCCAAGCACCCCGCTCCCAGTCGATCAAATCCACCACCCGAAGGTCCTCCGAGCCGCCTGGACAGGGAGTAATAGGCCTGAAACAGCGCGGACGAGGAAGCCACCGGTCGCCCCACACCTTTATATCACTTCCATTCCCGACATGCCAAAATAATCCACCCTCCAAAGCTTTCCTCCCTTGCAAGATACTACGCCAAGTAAAACTCGGATTTGAACCTAGGCTCGCCTCCAAGAAGGAAGTCCTTGGGTAGTACCGTGCCTTCAGAATTCTAGCAATCAAAGAGTCGGGATCTTGAATGAGTCTCCAACCTTGTTTAGCAAGCATGGCAAGGTTAAAGTTTTCGATGTCTCGGAACCCAAGCCCGCCTCTATTCTTCGGCAAACACAACTTCTTCCAACTCAGCCAATGCACAGCCTTACGACCATTACCATCGCCCCACCAAAACTTGCAAAGGAGCTGTTCGATCTCCCTACACAGCTCCTCCGGGAACCTGAAACAGCTCATAAAATAGGACGGAATGGCCTGAGCAACCGATTTAATGAGAACCTCTTTACCCGCTCTAGATAAGGCCCACTCCTTCCAGCCACTCAATTTCTTCAACACCCTATCTTTGATGCTACCAAAGACTGCCTTCTTAGACCGTCCCACCACCGTCGGAAGCCCCAAATACTTATCATGTTTTTCAACTTCCCTCACGCCTGTGATGGCCCTGATCTCCGCCCTTCTTCCCTCAACTACATTCTTGCTGAAAGACAGCTCCGACTTTGCAAAGTTGACCTGTTGTCCCGACATAACTCCATAATCATGGAGGATCTTAACAATTTCATTGCTCTGTTGACATGTCGCCCTTGCAAACAGCACACAGTCATCCGCAAAGAACAAGTGAGATACTCTAGGCGCCGATCTAGCCACCGCAATCCCCTGAATAAGCTGTCTCCGCTCACCATCCCGAAGCAATCTAGAAAAACCCTCCGCACATAAGAGGAATAAGTACGGAGATAGCGGATCCCCTTGCCGTAGTCCCCTTCCCGGTTTGAAACAGGCCGACGGTAGCCTATCCATAAGCACCGAGAACGAAACCGACCGGACGCATCGCATGACCAGATTCACCCACCGAACCTCAAAACCCAACCTCTTCATCATGACCTCAAGGAAGTCCCACTCAACCCGGTCGTAGGCCTTCGCCATGTCCAGTTTAAGCGCCATGTATCCCCTACTACCCTTCCGCTTCGTCTTCATGTAATGAAACAACTCAAAAGCTGCGAGAACGTTGTCAGTGATCAACCGACCCGGAACAAACGCACTCTGGCACTGAGAAATAAGCTTTCCAAGGCAAGCTTTCATCCTGTTAAAAATAACCTTAGACACAATCTTGTAAAGGACGTTACAGAGACTGATCGGTCTAAGGTCTTTCATCCTGCAAGGCTCGTTAATTTTCGGAATCAAGGTAATAAAGGTGTGATTCAAAGAACTAGGAAAATCAGCACCCTCCAAAACCCCCAACACGAAAGAAGTGATGTCAGACCCTACAGTATCCCAACACCTCTGATAAAAAAGTGTTGGCATACCATCGGGCCTTGGAGATTTCGTAGGGTGCATAGAGAAAAGAGCGACTTCTACCTCTTCCGAAGTAAAGGGACGAAGCAGCTCAAGATTGTCCTCCACCGTTAATAAAGGCTCGATTCCTTGAGGAGCCGCAATTGGGCATTGTCTGGGTTCGGATTTAAACAAGGATCGAAAGTAATCAAGGGCGACGCGCTCCTTCCCCTCATGAGACCTCCATTCCCTGCCATCCTCATCCACAAGCTTCCGAATGTGGTTCCGCTTCCGCCTTCCATTCGCCTTAAGGTGGAAGAACTTCGTGTTACGGTCACCCCATCTCATGTCATTTGCCTTAGCTCTTTGGAACCACATTATCTCTTCCCTGTGCAGGAGCTCATTCTCCCGAGCCTCTAGCTCTCTCCTTAGGCTCACATCCGACCCCGAAACACCCCTCCTCCCCATACACCGAAGCCTTTCACGAATAGAAATCAGCTCCCTTCCCACATTTCCAAAACTCGATCGATCCCAGTCTTGGAGGTCCGCTCCACACCTCTTGACCTTTCCAACAATCCCGCCGTCCACCCAACCACTTCCCGGGTTTGCCCAAGCATTTCGAATGACCTCCTTACAATGTTCATGCTCAAGCCACATAGCTTCAAAACGAAACGGTCTCTTCCCTTTCGGTCTTTGGTCCTCAAACCCTCCATCCTCTAACACCACGTTCACCGGGACGTGATCGGATCCACAACGAGGCAAGTGCGAGATCCTGAATAGAGGGTATATATTTCGCCAAGCCTCATTAGTGAATACTAGATCGAGCCTTTCCTTGATAAACTCATCCCCTTCTCGGCCATTATCCCACGTGAACCGGTCTCCACTAAACTCCGTCTCGTCGAGCTCACACCCCTCCACCGCTTCACTAAAATCCAGCACCATACTTAGATCTATAGCCACTCCACCCACCTTGTCTTCCAAACGGAACACTTGATTGAAGTCTCCACAACACAACCAAGCTCTCAGATTATCCTTCCCCAACTCCTTTAGAAGCTCAAAGGTGTGTTTCTTATCCTCCCTCCTTGGCCAGCCGTAGACACCTGTGAAACGCCACTCGCCTCGACCATCCATCCAATCAATCAAAGCATCAATGTGGTGAGCGGTGTAGGACTGAATGGACACTTTGATATCTTCTTCCCACAAAAGCGCGATACCACCAGCAACCCCCACGCAATCCACAAAGAAACCTCCTGCCATGTTAAGCTTACGCCGCACTTTCTCCATGCCCTTTCTATCTCTTTTAGTTTCCATGAGAAAGAGCACCTTGGGGCCTTCCTTCCTTACCAACTCGGCAAGGCGGGCAACTGCGCGGGCCTTCCCCAATCCCCGACAGTTGTAGCTAAGGCAACTCATTGCGACCGGCGAAGGAGGTCTCCCTCCATCGCCGATAACAAGTTGTTTTGAACCTCTACCTTCCTCCTCTTCTCACCATCCATCCCACCACCATCACCACTTACACTTCCATCCACAAAAGACTGATCCTCCCCTTCACGATCTCTCTTCAGTGAACCTTGAGCAGTTGTTTCCCCACCCTTATTTCCCCTCTCCAACCTTCTCCATTTCCCCTTTTTCTCTGGACTTTGCATAGGAGCATTCAATGCCACAGCTTTAGGATTTCCATCATGAATTGAGGCATTTAATGCATCCCCTTGACGTTGCATGTCTCCATGCACAATCACATCTCTTTCCTCCTGAATTTGCACCATATCAGACCTCTCATTCTCAATCTCCATGTTACTAATTTGCAATAAAGTATTCTCCTCCTCCGGATTGACATGTGCATGGCAATTGACTTCGTCTTTTTCCGAGTCCTGCTTCTCCTTCTCCTCTAATATCTCAAGCAAAGACTTCATCCCCCTCCCAGCCTCCCGACCCGCCCCAGAACTCTCCTCCACACCTCTAGGCCTTCCTTGCAGCCCCAAAATAGCAGCCTCCCTGGCCCGTTCAGCGCTATTCCGTTCCACCAACGCTTTCATGGGCGACGCCCGGAGCCAATCACCGTACTCATTCGGGAACTGCTTGGCTTCCTCGTTTTCACAATCGAGTTCCACGTGCCCAAGAACCCCACAGCTATAGCAAAAGTTCGGCATCCTCTCATATTTAATCTCAATCCAAATTTTGTTGTTGCCGACCTTTATTATCACCCCCCGCCGAATTGGTTTGGTGACGTCGATCGAAACCCGAACCCTGAGGAAGCGTCCTAAGGCCCCGGTCGACTCATCCACTTCCTTAACCAACCCGACTCTCTTCCCCAAAGATTCAGCCATTGCCTTGTTCATCATCGCGATCGGAAGATCATAAAACCGCACCCAAAAGTCTGCTGTCGTGAAGATCATCTTCGACTGTTGTTCATCCCCCGGTTCACGAAGCAGCAGTAGACAACGGTCAAAAGCCCAAGGTCCCCCTTTCAATACACGCTCCTTGTCCCCGATGTCCGCAAATTGGAAAGCGAACAGGTTGTTCTTGATCTCCCTGAAAACGACCCCGAACTTTGCCTTCCAGGCGCTCCTCATTGTTGTTTTTAAAGCATAGACGTTGAAGGGTCGTGATGTGAGAAGAGTACCCACCAGCGTGAGCGATCCTGTACTCCGATCACCCGCACCCACCCCCACAGCATCCTCCACAACTTCGCAATCTTCCTCAGTAAGATGAAAGTTATTCCTCCTCCCACCTTCGTCGCCCATGACAATCTCAAACCCTGTGAATCCGAACCCAGACGCAGCCTAATCACGGTGAATCTCGCACGAGAACGGCGAGGAAACCCTAGCTCCCACGGCCCTTCGCCGGAGAGGAAGAAAGTCGCCAAAGAAACGGTTTCTCTCTATGCCCTAGGGATTTTTTTTCCTTAACAAAGTTGCCGCTCAATTTTTTAGTTTCTAGAAAATCCTTCCTTTAGAAAGATGATAGATCTTGGTGACATTGCTTGGTTAATGGTGTAAATCATCCCTAAGTAAAAAATTTGTTTTCTTATATACTCAAGTGATGAATGATTACTTTCACTTCTTTTCACGGATAATGAATGATTTCGATGTACTAGATATGACATTATTAGAGAATAGCCAAAAAAAATCGACATTCATATAAACTGGTACGAGAAAATAACGACAAACCAAAAACCAACTAAATTAAAAACGAGGAATAAATAGTGTAGATTGTAGAATGCTACTAAACAAACAATTAGATTGTAGAATGCTACTAAACAAACAATTAAAACGATAATTGAAAAGTGCACAAGATGAAGCCTTAGAAAGTAATCTAACACCAATACTTGCACTATTTTGTTAGCCGGCCAAAAAGGAAGAAAATATAAGGCCACCTATTAAAATTTTATCAAAGCTTGGGATGCCAATTGAAAAAGTGCAAACCACGGCGGTACCAACTGGATTGTCCCAATACTTAAGTTAGAATGACAAACATATCCCTTTCCCACTAAAGGAACGTATAAAGGGACTAGGGCCACAATATAACTCCATCATCACCTATACACGTTGAAGGTGTGGACAATCTATGGCCAAAAGAAATAAAAACCGTGTCAGCAATTGATTATTATACCTTCTTTTATTTCTTAATACCAATCTGTGGTTCAAATGAACTCCATGCTTTCATTCTCTATCCACATCTTAGATTGCTATTTTGTTTTCAACAATTAGAGCAAGAGTTGTAATACCTTTAATTGTTATTATTGAATGCATATGTGTATATGATGTGCAACGTGGGGTAAAGATATGAGTTTGCTAATGATAGTTTAACCAAAGGTTAAAATCACCATGTGACCGTATGAACATTTAGGTAGTAAGTCCTAACTTAATTTCTCAATAACCTAAAATCACCTTTTATTAAAAGTATTGCCCAACGGAGTTGAACTAAAAAAATATATATATTTTAATGACTAGTTATTTAACTAGATGCCCAAAAATCAACTCGCAATTTTAGAGTTTGAATTCTCTCTATATAATTTGACATTCGAATGTTAAATCTTAGTTGTCAATTGATAAATGATGACATCTGTGATCACTAGATTGAGTATTCGAATCTCCCATTCGCTCCTATAGCATAAGTGTCTTCTACTAACTTAAAAAGAAAATCTACACTCCATCATGAGCATGATTTTCATAATTAATCACACTCAAAATCAGCCATATGTTTTGACACTCCATTGCAAATCTTAGTTATCTATTGATAATAGATGACATCCGTGATAAGTAGGTCATTAGGTCGTGTATTCGAATATCTCATTTCCTATTAAGATTAGGATGCTCAACAGTCCGGACGACCCGTAACCCGGATTGACCTGACCCCTAATTTACGGGTCAGGTCACGGGTCCAATGTATTGAGATTACAAGTTTTCGGGTCGATGTGTGACCTGTAATCCAAATTACGGGTCGACCCATTAAGCAACTCTAATTACGGTAGCCTAACTGTCTTCTATCAACGAAAAAAGAAAATCTCCCACCATGAACATGATTTTCATAATTAATCAAACTCAAGATCAACCACATGTTAAGCCAAATAAAACCTTACTATTCCATCTCACCGTGTTTTTTAAGTCTTTCAAAATTAACAATTTCTCATTAGCGATAAGACTAGGAAGGTTAGGTGGGTTAGGAGTCAAACCATATATACAAAGCGAAGATCTTATCGGGGAGGAATCAATTCATTTACACAAGAAGAAGAAGAAGTTGTTTACAAGAAGGTGAAGTCAACTTGTTTGATTTCATTTGGAAACACAAATTAAAATTGCACCCTCATAATCATGCAAGTTTGTAGCCCATGAAATGGACGGCTAAGAAACACATGGTGAGGTGGATTTAATCCTTTGGGGCTTTGGAGCTTATCCTCAACTTAGCCCCACCACCACCACCATCCATATATTATATTATTTCCGTCCATATATAGTTATATACGATAAGATAAGCTCGAATCTTAAAGCAAAAAATAAAAAAATGTCATAAATAATAAAATAAAAATAGAAGCAGATCGATGCATTAGCTAGCTGGCCTTTTATGAACCATAGAAATTTATATAGAATTGTTTCATTTACGTGTATATAGTCAATGCTTATATATATTTTTTCATCACTTCCATACAAACCCATATATTATCCTATATTTTGTAAAGAGATGGATTCCGATGAAAATGTCTTTTGTCTTGTAAATATAAATAGTAAGAGTAAATAGTGAACAACAAAAATAATTATGTACAATATCAAGAGGTATTTTCATCTGATTTAAATCCGTCGGATTAATACATGTAATAACACAATTTCAAAACATTATTAGTTAAGAACCAAATTATTGCACCTGATAACATAAAAAGACATGATAACACAAAATCATAAATATTTTTTCGGCATTCACATATTTCTGTTATTTTCACTTATTTTTATTTATTATTCACCGTTTACGATTTACAAAATAAGGGATATATATTTTCATTTAATTCAAATCTCTTTTATAAAAACATTTTGTTATAGATAATTTTCATCGTGTGTGGGTATGGATACGTTTGTGTGTCACAAAATCTGACTAACATGATATGGTTTTTTATGTACCCAAAAAATAATTAAGATATCAATTAATTTCTAATGGTCCAGACTCCTGATCTACATTGGCCATTCACATGCGTTTATTTATTTTATATGGGTAGGTGCTCTCTATATATAAACATATGCATTCGACCAAAAAAAAATATATAAACATATGCAAATGAGAAGATTCCTAAAGCTTATCATCACCTGCAAAACAACAACTCAACCTAGCTCAACTTTGTTATATTTTTCTTGTGTTCATCTCCTCCTCCTTCATCTTCAACCACTACCAAAATGAAAGGACAGCAAAATATGATCCAATTGATTGTTGCATATGATCATGAAGACCATAGTGAGCAAGATCTCGAGATGATTTTGGAAGAAGATCATGAAGCCACATCTTCTTCGTCTTCTTTTGATGGATATGATCTCTCTTCCTCGTCGTCTTTTACTTCCTCATCAGATTCTCTCGATGATGATGCCTCGTCACTGACGTCCTCGCAATCGAATGAGGCCTTGTTTGATCTCACCGAGCTCATGTCCAATCTCCCCATCAAGTAAGTTTTCACCTCCTTCAAATCAATGAATTAATCTCTTTTACATTAGGAAAAAAATTATGAATTAATTTCAAGAAACCACCCTTAACAAATAAGTGTTGAGTATTAAGATCCAAATTATAAAACCCTAGTATAAACTAGAAACAAATAAAGTTATTTTGGTTTTGTAAATAAGTGTGATCTTGAACTAAACTGAGAAATATGAATATAAATGGCTTAGTTTTTGTTATTTTTTAGGAGAAAAGCCTATACATAAAGGAGGTGAAATTGTACCAAAAAAAGTTAAAGATTAGTTATTCTAAGTGTAGAATTAAGTTATCTAATATTTGGTCTACTTTATAATTTGCAGGAGAGGACTTTCAAAATTCTACCAAGGAAAATCCCAATCTTTTACATCTCTAGCAAATGTGACAAGTCTTGAAGATCTTGCCAAGAAGGTGAATGATGGTGGATATGGTAAAAGACTAAAAGCTTGTAGGAGTTATGGTGGTGGCTTGAATCTCAATAGCAAGCCAAGATCATCACACATCAAGTCTCCAAAATCCGCCATTTCCAAGAAGTCTTCATCTTGTTTCAAGTTGGGAAAGGCAAGAAATGACACCAATTTTTTGATGAGCAACAGAAGTAATATTAATGTTTAGATTTAGCCTATGATGTGAAAAAAAAAAAAAATGTTGGATGTGTTGCACATGTATAATTACATTCTAATTTCCTGACTTTTGTATCTGGAAATTGGGAGATTTAATGTCATATGTATATACGTATACACCGTAGGCAAGAAATGTTGTTTTATTTATTTGTTCATGTGATAATAAAGAGTGGAGAATGTGTACCGGTTACAAAAGATCAAGAAGAGCATATGTTATATAGTTTTGTATAGAATTGTTTCATTGATTGATGGAACGTGTAAACGATTATTGTTGATCAACTCAAAAGGACTAGTACGTAGTAGCCTCAAATAATGTGCATCAATCGGAACCATTAGACGGATGATATACACGATCTGAGGGAAGGATAGGGTTGGTTGTCGACGTGGAAATGGTGCGATTCGACCGTTGAGGAATATGGACCGGGAAGCCAAGGAGGAGCTGAAAGAGGGAGAGAGGGTCGTGACTAGTTAGGAAATCACACGAACCCGAGGAGATAGGTTTGAATAGTTTAAACAAACTTGTTGCTTGTGAAATTGTCGTGAATGTTTGTGTCTTGCGTTGTGAGCCATACCTAGGCTTTGCTACGCGAGACCTAGTCCTTGCAAGTTGAGTAAACTTTCATTTCTAGGTTGAGCTTGGTATAGTGTGGTTCAAAGTATCACTTGTCTTTTGTGAATTCAATCTTATTGGTGTAGCATGTGCAAGATGTCGGACATAGGCCATGGTAAGGAGCCATGTGAAGTGGCTTCAACTTCCGTGGAAGCTATGAACCGATCGGCACACCAAACTCTATAAGTGCCTTCACCGAGTTTGCTCAACACATAGAGTCTAGGAGGTGTTAAGGCCATCAACCTATCCAAACTTAGCGAGAGCTCAAGCACTCCCTCGAGGAGCGCTTTGTCCCGGACGACAATGCCGAGAGGACCCATGCCAAGTTGGAGCAACTCTTCCAAGAGAGTCATATTCCCGATGAGTATTTTAATGAGCTATGCACTCTCTTCTATCACTCTGGGGTTTGATTCCCTGACGGGTATGTTCTCTAGATTCATTCATGGGCTTAATTCTGAGCTAAAATATTTTGTGAGCATGCAACACTTTCCTAGGGGTACGAAGATAGAAGAGGTCTTGCACTACGCCAACCATGTATATAAAAACTTGCCCCAAAGGTGCCCACCCAACACAAGCTCGAAGCCGTAGCAAAGCACACCAACCAATGCCACTCTAAGCCAGCCAAGAACGCCTGAATTTAGGCGTGAGAACCCCTCTCCTCCTCCTCCTAAGAGAGATGTGCCACACTACCACTGAAGCCTAAGAAAGATGGGGTGAATTGTGTCGGTGAAATTCAAATGCTTCAAGTGCTTTGGGCGTGGGCACTATGCTCGTGACTACCCAAATAAACACAAGGTTCCCCTTACCCTCAAGGCGATGATGAGTTTGAGGAGGTGGTTGAGCAAGAAGAGGAAAATCTTGAGAAACAAGATGAGGATGAGCTCCGTGTCACGACTGAGGAGGGCGAGTGCTTCATGGTGCAATGAACCCTTTTTACAACCGACAACACCACTACACCTAACCAACGAAAGGTTATTCTCCATACTCGTCGTAAAATTTAAGACAAGGTATGCTTCATGATTAATATTGATGGTGGTTCATGTTGCAATATTATTAACGAAGAGGTGGTTTCTTGTTCTTTAATTCCTACTACACCTCATCCTAACCTTATCCCTTACGTTGGTTGAATTCTAAATTACCTATCCAAGTGAAGGAAAAGACTTTGATTTTTTTTTCGTAGGGCCTTATTCCGATGTTGTGGAGTGTGATGTGGTGCCCATACCGTGTGCCACCTCTTTCTTAGCCGACCATGGAAATTTGACCAAGGAGTGATTCATGATGGCGTGTAAAATGAGTACTCCTTCCATCGTGATGGCAAAAAAATACATTGCATCCAATGGCGCTTCACGAGATTATGCTTGATCATGTGGCTAAAGAAGAAAGAAGAAACATGCCCTTCATGAGGAAAAGAAGGGGATGACATTGGCCATAGGAGGTAGTAGTGTGGGTGCTTCCAAAACAATCCTTCTAGCAAAGTGTAAGGAAGTTGTCCATGCCATCGAGGGGAATAAGGTTTGCATTTTACTTCTCTATGATGAATCATTGACTTCTTCTTAAGAAATGGATCTGAAGATCTTTCCCTCGCCTATTGCTCATCTCATGCAGGACTATGATGATCTTTTTTAAGAGGAGGTGCTATGTGATTTGCCTCCTATATAAGGGATAGAGCACCAAAACGACTTTATCCCGTATTCTTGTGCACGTCTCTTCCAAACTGGCTAGCTTACCAACCAATCTCGAGGAGATCAAGGAGCTACAATGCCAAGTCTAAGAGCTCCTTGATAATGGCTATGTTCGAGAAAGCCTTAACCCATGTGCCATCCCGGTGCTACTTGTAAGGCTCAAGGCCCTAGAAGAGCTATCCCATATATTACATGCTTAACTTCACGGTTCTTTTATCCACTTGAACCATGAAAAGGAAGAGCTCTTGTTGGTATGGGAAGCACTTCAATCACTTATAAATTATCGGGGTGTTATAATCTCCCTGACTTAAGCAAAGGACAACCACGTCAAAGCTCAAGGACCGCCCCTTGGGTCGAGTAACTGCTCTCCGAGCTAAGCCAACTCCTAACCAGAGTCAACTCTGATGCCATTTGTAAGGCTTGGTGTAACACCCCTATTTTGAAACCATGGGTATTACATGCCAGTAACCTCGGAGTTTTCCATCCAAAGCCACCCAAGGCGGTAGGTAACATAATTCGATTCATATAAAACGAAATAATGAACTTATATTACATCAAAAGTGATTAAATGTTTGACACATGATTAGAAGTCAATCATCAATGATACAAAATTACAATTTTTGAGTGAAGAAGACATATAAATCATTTTGCAGCGGAAATAAAATGACGGTTAAAAGATTCTTCATAAACACAAAATAGGAAATTCCAAAATGTCTAAAATAACTTGAACCTCTTGAAAATCTTTCTTCCTTTAAATCCTCGAGTCTTCGTCTTTGGTCTTTGGCAAACCTGTCTTTACTTCCTGATATTTCCATATAAGCAAGAAATACCAGCCGACCAATGTTGGGAAGAAAAGAAAGTGGAGTTAGTCTAACGCGAGACTAAGCAAGTGGTAGAGTATGACTAGGTTCTTAAAAGGTTAAGTATGTCGGTATCAAAGTCCAAAAGGAACTGAGCGATGTACAAAAAATCGGGTTCTTTTGAGGTTAAGAGTGTGATATAATTTAGAGAACGATGCTTCATTCGAATACAACTCAGATGATAATGAAAGGAACGAATCCGAAGGGAGGTGAATAACGAGCTTTCTTTTGAGAATAGGAAATCACAAGAAGGTGATTCCTGGGAGCGAAAGATGATTAAGATTTTGTTAGGAACTTATTAATGCACATCAAGGTTTAGTAAAACAATTCAATTTCAACAATACACTTTATTTTAACGATTTTCGAATGTGGCAACTCATAAGAGTCAAGAGCCACCCGATGAATATTCATTTCAGCAATTCAATTAACGATTTTTATATGCGGCGACCCCTTGAACGAGCCTAGAGCCACATAGATTTAATTAACGATTTTTATATGCGGCGACTCCTTGAACGAGCCTAGAGCTACATAGATTCAATTAACGATTTTTATATGTGGCACCCCTTGAACGAGCCTAGAGCCACATAGTTGAGCACCTAACTAGGGTTCTATCACCCCTCTGAGCGGTAGAGCGGGCAGAGTCATGACCTAGTATTAGGGTATAGGTACATCCTAATACATCTTTTTGAGAGGTGTTATCAGAGACGAGCTCTCACCCCTGATCACTATTCTAGTCCATAACAAAGTCTCGAATCATCGGTCCTAAGTCAATGGGCTAGCGCAGTACAAGAACAATAACAATACGAACAATAAGGTCATTATTTCTAACAATAATAATCATAGGTTCATTTTTAAGTAAACAAGGCGTTCCCAACAAGATGGATATGATAACGGAGGAAAATGAATTCACGAATATCGAGTAAGAAGAGAGAACCATCCACTTGCCTTCGATTTTCGAGAATTAGTTTTTTTCGAAGACGGAACTTGTGAACGAGCCCTTCTAGAAGTTTGACCTAATCCGAGACATGGGAAACAAGACGGTAACAAAATAAATTAATATTTAATTTATTTCTTATTCTAAGAACTTCTCAAGTTATTATTCTCGTATAATAATTTGTATGGCTAGTATAAATTATTGTCCTTTAATAATTTATAACCCTAAGTCGATCTTCAACTTATTAAAATGTTAGAGAAGATATTAGGATTGTATGAGATCGTCGATTTTCGAATATTCTACATAAAATTTATTTATAAAAACGCCTCTTAAATAAATTAAATAAGTACTTAATTAAAATTCATGAATCAATATAAAATAATATTTTAGCATTATAAGTCCCAATTAAATTAATAATACTATCATATTAAGTTATATTATTTATTTCTTAGATTAATTCCTCAATTAAAATCAATTTCGAAATAAATAAGTGGTTAATTAAATTTCAGGAAAAGAGCATTACAGTGGTGACGAAGGGTTTTCGGGCAGCAATTGCGGAGCCGTACGGTGGCGGATCTCGGCGGAAGGTGCGACAGTTAGTAGAGGGCATTTCGACATTCCAACTGTTGGCAACGAACCTCTAGTTTGTGGCTAGACGGCGGCAAACGGGTGGCCCAAAGTAGGCTCCCCGACCAGCTCTTCCCAGTGGTCTTTGGCCTTCACACCAGCTAGTGCGACTTCGATGGAGGATTACGGCTTCGATAATTAACGGTTTTAAGTAATTCAGGTGTTATTGGAAAGGCTTTGAAGTCTAGTTTATGCTGGTTTAAACGGTTTCGAAAATTATGGAGTAACAAAGGAGAAATACTCGATTTACAGAGGTGCTGCAAATCTGGATTCCTGGGCAGGTGAACAACTTCGAAGCAGCGGTACGGCTTCGATACTAATCGGTTTTGAGCAAATGAAGTGTCATTGGAAAGTTTGTAAAGTGTAGTTTATGGTGGTTCAAACGGATCGAGAAATGGATGAGTAACGAGGACGAAAAACGCATTTTACCGAGGAGCTGTAAAACTGAATTTTCTGGGCATGTTTTCGATCAAAACGAGACTAAAATTGGTAAGTTCGGGACTGAATTCGGGCATTTTTCTTGGACGAAATTTCTGGGACTGAACCGTGGATTGAAGGTTGGGAGTGCTCAGGGATGAAGAGAGGGTGGAGATGAGGGATCCCAATTTAAAGAAAAACTATTCTCCATCTTCACAGTTAAAGAAGAGGAATGGGGAATGAGCAGGAGAGAAGACAAGAACACGTTTCTGAGAAACAAGCCTTTTAGATCTATCATCATCAGCCAGAACACGTTTAATATCTCCCTATATATTAGTAATTGGGTAGCAATGTCTGTTCAAAATATTGCACCACGCGGAAGCTTAATTGAAAAACATCTGGACCAATCATCATCCTTTTACGTGATGGATAGCCAAAAAAACTCGTGTAACCGCTCGCCTCTAAAACCCCCAAATCGCCTTCCAATAATTTCTCTGTTCACCGCTTGGGCTCAAGGTCATCAGATCCATCTCCGTCTCCAATGGAAGCAAACGGCGTTTCCTCCCATCAACGGCGGCGTCTTCTCCAGTCGCCGCCTTCCTCTGCCTCGATGAGCTCAGCGAAGACGACGTTTTCTGGATCGGAGATCCGGTGGAATCTTCCGGCACACTCTCGACCTCCTCTTTCACCTCCACGGCTCCGCTCGGATTCCGCTCCACCTCCAAGGCGTTTGGCTGAGACGACAATTTGGGTATTCTCGCCACTCTCCCTGAGATCGAGCGAGACAGGAGCAATAACAGCAACAACAGGCGCTCAATTCTTCGCCCTCCACCATGTTCTCAATGCGATTGAGTTTTGGTGTTCTCCAGCCGCATCAAGAGCCTATCCGATTTTTGGTAAGTTGTTGCAGTGGTGATTTCCCTCATTTTACCTTAAATTTGACATTCTGACTTTACCCTAATTTTGTAGTGTAAGTTTCTTCTGATTGTCTAATGGAAAAGCAATTGTTCGTCTTCGACTTCAACGCCTATGTGCTAGAGGTAACAAAAATTGGTTTCCTCAAGTGGGTTTTTCAAAACGATGCTCAAATGTAGTGCTTTTGTGGGTATGGACCGAATAGAATTTGATTGAAACAATTGATTTTGCCCTCTTCTTCAATTTCCCTCTCCATTTTAGTGTTTCTCAGGGGCTTGAATTATCGTCGGAAATAGAGAAGAAGAATCTCCCCTTGCTTTGAGGCCAGTGTTTGTTGTCCTACACGTCATTGGGTATACCTCATCACCAAGGTAATTTATGTTATTGTTTCTTCCTAAATTAGCTAAAACTTTGTGGGCTTTTTATTTTTGATTTCATGACCTAATATATGCACACAGGTTTGTTGTTCATTGTCATTCTTTTGTTATCTCTCTTGAATTTGTTTTCAGGTATTGGGAGTGGCTTTGAGGTGGGGGTGAGGCTATGATGGAGAATATAATCCACTATGATATCTGACTAAGAAAGGTGTCAATTGAATCTACTTACTCATTTTCCACTATTGTTTAGATATTAACACAATTATTTGAGCTTTTTAAGGCTTTTGTGCTCTGGTGTTGTGAATTGCATTGGATCAAAACCTCTGATTGGATTATCACCTAGCCCTTACTCATCATTGTTGCTGGTTTTTTGTCGGTTCAACAACATCAATTGTACTTGCTGAATGTACCTCATTGTCCATAATCTGCTGAAAAAAGATTTAAGAAAAGAAAATTCTTTTCTTGCTATGTATGCACTATATGTAGTGGGCTTGGTCATTGCACACTGAGGCTTAGTTTAGCTGTTGTGATCACTGCATCTGTATTCTTTGTGTCTTTTACGTCATAATGCCTTAAACCCGTATTCACCCTCCTTCCATTAGGAGGGTTTAACAGCAGAGGGAATTGCAAGATACAACCCCGAGGATCCTGTACGTGTGCAGGTAACTGAGACCAAACAATATCTTACTACATCTTTTGTGAGCTGAAAACCATGCCCATTTTTATTCTTCTCTTTCCCACTTTCTTTCTACTCATATCCTTGTGGCATTGCACGCAGATGACTGATGCTCGGTGGAAAAGATGCTCGGTCCAGAACGTTTCTGTTGAAAGTATCATTACAGCAGGATCTTCATTTCGATATGAGGTTTGTAGAAGCCTTCTTCTTTCAGACCCAAGTCTTGACTTTCTCACTTGGTTGATAATTCCTCCTTAATTCTGATGCTGAGTTTTGTAGCTGGTGTGCCTTGATTGCGGATACACCGGCTATGTATCTCAGGAGACAGCAACAACCAAAATGACAATCTATGACCCATGCACCATCAGGAGCCCGGAGAAGAAGAGCTGATTTTGATAGTACCAGAATTTTTTGCAGTCTCCCAAAACTCGTGAGAATTGACATAGATATACTATGCAAAACTTAACCTTTTTTCGGAGCTGATACTATTGTGCAGAGTTGAAATTGGCACGTCGTAAAAAGAAATAGGCATTGGTTGCTTAGGAAATTTCCAGTGGTATATATACAGCTTACTTGTAGGTTGAATTCTACAGTATTATTACGTAGGAAGAGGGTTTGTGGTTAATTTTAGGACAATTCCTTTTGGATAATCTCAATTGACTACATTTTCCAAGTTTAGATCGATTTTGTTGTTGCTGAGCCCATTTGTTTTTTCTTGTGTGTTGGACGTCTCACATTAGAGAGCCTAAAGCGGGTATTACATGACTTTAAATAGATATTAGGGGTAGCAAATTAGCTCTCTTTTGATGGAGAAATTTCTAACTTTTTTTTTTGACTAGGTAAAGATTAGGAGACCATCTTTTACGGAGGCCATCCTAGCGCATCCTTTCGGATGAGAGTTGTGAACTCTTGACAGTTTCGGATGTGTTCAATAGGGTAATCATGACCCATTTTAGATATTTTATCAGCCACGACATTAGCTTCCCTACCAACATGCGTAATCAGAACTGATTCGAACAATTGGAGTGACCTCCGAATGTCCTTAATCAGGATATCAATCTCCCAGGGATAATTCAAAGTACCCTTGGAGGCATTGATCACAGTGAGGTTATCACCCTCAATTTCAATATTTTTTATCCCCATGTTTCGGATGGAGAAATTTCTAATTATTTTAAGTCTTAAGTCTTATAAATATAAATTGGATAGTTTACACAAAATTATGAAATGATCCGTATTATTTGAGTATTATAAAATACACGTGGGTTATTTTAATTGGTTCGGATGACGTGGGACCGGCGAGATGGTCCATTGGGCATGCTTTTTCAGCTTTTGCCTCCTTTGACCTGAATCAAATGACAAATCCTACTGTATCTCCGATCAAAAAAAATGACAAATGCTATCCAACTTTACTGTTTTCGCCCACCTCTTCCTATTTAATTACAGAAATCTCCCAAAACAATAAACTGTATAGAAATAGCCCTAAAACTATGACACTAACTCAAAATTACAATGATCTTTTCTGATATAATTCTGACGGTTTTGGGTAAATGGACGTAAATGGTGACAATAATGGGGTAAGTGGACGGCGCGGTGAAAAAATGAGATAAATAGACTCTTTTTGGTGACAACTACAAAAACATCCAGAACATGACGTCATCACACCCAAACCTGTCACCACTAAACATGTTAACGTATATGAATTTGTCACCGCGTACAGAAAATTCCCCTCCCCCATACAAAACCTTGTCACCGCGTACAAACCCCCCATACAAAACCTTGTCATCGAGTTTACAACTTGTCACCTCTCAAACTAGTACCACCAATATTACACTCTAATTTGTTCATCGCGTACAAAGACTTGTTACCTTACCTAGAACCACCCCAAAATTGCACTCAAACTTGCCATCAAAATTTATTAGTAAGCCTATGTGGGATTCGAACCCACATTATCGTACGCTAGGCACGTTGCTCTACCATTTGAGCTAATAGGCTATAATTAAAAGTAATATATAAAAACTTATCATCACCTAGCAATCAAAGCTGTTACCAAGCACAAAATGTGGTGACATGTTAAACCAAACACAGAACCTATATCGCATATAGATTTTGTCACCGCATAAAAAACTGAATTACATTCAACATGTCACCGCGTACAGATTTTGTCACCAAACTGGAAAACAGAAAACCCTAGATCACGCACAAAACTTGGTGACAAAACAGAAAACCCTAGATTACGCACAAAACTTGGTGACAAAACAAAAAAACCTAGATCACTTACAGATCTTGTCACCGTAAAGAAAAATTGCTTACATTCAACATGGCACCGCGTATAGATTTTGTCACCAAACTGAAAAACAGAAAACCCTAGATCACACACAAAACTTGGTGACAAAACAGAAAACCCTAGATCAAGTACAGATCTTGTCACCGCAAAAGAAAAATTGCTTCCATTCAACATACCGCTGCATACAGATTTTGTTACCAATCTACAAACTTGTCATCACGTACAGATTTTGAATTTAGATCTAAAAAAATCATAAATCTAGGTCTAGATCTAGAGTTTCTAGATCTAAGATTGTCACCACGTGTAGATTTAAATCTAAATCTATGATTTTTCTAGATCTAGATCTAACTATAGGGTTTTTGTCACCGTTTTTTAGATCTAGATCTAAAAACTTATCACCGTTTTTTAGATCTAGATCTAGATCTATAAAAAATTCTAGATCTATATCCAGATCTAAAAAATCGACGGAAAAAAACGTAGATCTAGATTTAATTCTATATCTAGAACTTTCAAAAACCCTAGAACTAGAAAATCTAAAAAAAACCTAGATTTAGAGCTTTTAAAGAGAAACATACCTTGTCCGCCACCTCGTCGGCCACCCCGTCGCCCTCGTCGGCCGCACCGTCGCCTTCGTCGGCCGCACCGTCGCCTTCTTCGGCCGCCCCGTCAACCTCTTCGGCCGCCTCGTCGGCTGCCCCATCGTTGCCCTCATCATCGGTATTAATGGATGACGAGGAAAGAGTTATGAGAAGAGGGAGGGGGAGGGGAAGATGAAAGAGGGAGAGGGAGAGAGGATAGAGGAGAGATGTTGGGAGAGAGAAACAAATGGAAGGAGGAGAGAGAAATGGTGGGTTGGGAGGTTTTGTATTGTCACCATAGTCCATTTACCTCACAAATTTTCCCCATAGCCCATTTACTACATTTTGTCACCAAAATAGACCCCCCCCACCCAATTCCCTCTATAATTCTCTTCCTGCTCTGTCATTCGCCTTATTCACTTAAAACAGTTATAATTCTCCCGAATAATGAATTTAAGAACTTGATTAGTTGGTGCTGATTTTTGTAAAATCGTTTTATAATTTGTCTTGGTGATAATCCAATATGAAATCCAGTCATGCCTTGAATGTGTTTGATTAAATGCCAATGTGAGGACTGAGGAGATTATAGTTGTCTTTCTTATTATTCATATCTATTGCTTTCTTTTAGATGCATTGTTGCACTTGCAGCTGAGCATATGTATTTACTTTTTCAAACTTGAACCGACCTGAGCTTTACCCAACTGATTAATTTTTTAAAACCAGATCCAATTGTGTCATTAGGATGGATAGTAAAATATAAATGGAGGTTCATATATACATCGATGTGTTGGCCATCACATGTGAATGTATTTCTTCCTTTGCATCTAAATTCAAGGAGCTTACATAATTACCTTAATTTGTAGTGTTAAAAAAAAACTTGCAGGCCTCAGCTCAACTATAAAGTAGTTGTTGCTGTTGTAGGTTCGATCTTTTTCATATGTAAGAAACTTCAATTCTCAAAATACTCTAAAGGTGGAGTCTACTGATTTTCAAAAAACTCTAAAGGTGGAGTCTACTGATTTGATTAATGGACAAATATTTAATATATGTATGACAAACGTTTACAATGATATACAACTTAAGTTTTGCAAGGTGAGAAAGAACAACTGATGGAATATTTGGTCTTTTGGGTGATAGCTGAAGAATCCTCAAGTTTTGGTGTATCCAGTTGCCAAATTTCTATACATGTTGTTTTGTTGATGACGTCAAAAATTGACCCATTTTCTATGAGGGCCTTACATATTATATATATATTGCGAGCAAATCACATGCACCCTTTGTTATCTATAAGATGTATATATTGAAGTAACTGTCCTTTAGTGCTGATATCTCAAACTTTCTACTGTCACTAACCAGCCCATTGGTAAACTTACTTCTGTCTATTTTTTTGTTTGTATCAGTACCGCTTATGATGTTAGTACTGATGTTTGGCCCAAGGATCAATTTACCGTTGTAAGCGGCAACACTTCGATTTCATGGGAATAACTCCGTACCTTGGGTTAGCTTGTACGGGTTTATTCCCATGAAATCATGTAAACAAATTAATCGGACATATTACTATAAAGGTTATATTTGAAAGAGAGCATGTAAAATACCTAACAAAACAAATTTTATAAAAACAAAATATAAGACTAAAAAAACATATATAGCGAACGAAGCATTTTAGATAAACCCGTACAAGGTACGGGGTTTACACTAGTTAAAACATCATTAGTGGAAACATAATTAATGGGCACATTAGTGGAAACATAATTAATGGGCACATTAGTGGAAACGTGATTAGTGGAACACCGCTCCCATTGCTGATTGTCGTTGAATTATTACAGAAGGGATAAATCTCCACTTAGGCAAAGCAGACTTTTGAATTAATTAATTAATTAATGGAACGGAAAAGAAATTTAACCGGATATTATTTAACAGGCTCTTTAGTAATCCGAAAATTACTTCCGAATAAATACAACTGATAATAAAAGTTACTCAAATAATTTTACGAATCCACTAAGATACGACTTTTATTTTGCTAAACTTGGAGGAGGCTAGAGAAATTTATTTATGCCAATTCTCGGCTTCGAAACATAGAATATTAATTAATTTTCAAAATTAAATTGGATCAAAATTTTACGGGTATTACATTCTACCCCCCCTTAAAGAAAGTTTTTGTTTATCGTTAAGAAAACGAATTCATAAGAATATCTTTGTAAACTTTCAATAAAGTATATAATATCTTATAAAAATAGAGGTTATTACACTTGGGGCCCTAGAAACACTATCATATGCCAACTTGAGGACTTCCCAAGAGGTCACCCAGTTTAATACTACTCTCGCTCTTGCACGCTTGACTTCACGACTCTTTTGTCCAACTGAACCATGAAAAGGAATTGTTTTTGTTGGTATGGGGAACATTTTAATTACTTAAAAGTTATCGAGGTGTTACAATAATTATACCCAAGAAGGATGAGACGTGGTGTATGTGCGTTGACTGCCGAGCTATCAACAACATTACCATGAAATATCGCCACTCCATTCCAAGGCTTTGATGATATGCTAGACGTGCTCCACGGAGCTAGTATCTTCCAAGATCAAAACCAAGTACATGTAACACCCCTATTTTGAACCCAAGGGTATTACATGCTAGTGACCTCGGATTTTTCCATCCAAAGTCACCCAAGGCGATAGATAATACAACTCGATTCATAAAAATGAAAATTTGAACTTATATTACATCAAAAGTAATTCAATGTTTGATGCATGATTAGAAATCAATGATCAATGATACAAAATTACAATTTTTGAGTGAAGAAGACATATAAATCATTTTGCAACGGAAATAAAATGACGGTTAAAAGATTCTTCACAAAAACAAAATAGGAAACTCCAAAATATCTAAAATAACTTGAACCTCTTGAAAATCTTCCTTCCTTTTTAAATCCTCGAGTCTTCGTCTTTGGTCTTGGGCAAACCTGTCTTTACTTCCAGATATTTCCATAAAAGCAAGAAATACCAGCCGACCAATGTTGGGAAGAAAAGAAAGTGGTATTAGTCTAACGCGAGACTAAGCAAGTGGTAGAACGTGACTAGGTTCTTAAAAGGCTAAGTATGTCGGCATCAAGGTACAAAGGGATCTGAGCGATGCACGACAAATCAGGTTCTTTTGAGGTGAGAGTGTGATATATTTTGAAGCACGAGGCTTTATTCGAATACAACTCAGGTAGAAGGAACGAATCCGAAGGGAGGTGAATAACGCTTTCTTTTAAGAATAGGAAACCACAAGAAAGTGATTCCTATGAACGAAAGATGATTAAGATTTTGTTGGGAACTTATTAATGCACATCAAGGTTTAGTAAAAACCTACATCAACTTATCTTCTCTGAGTAATACAACAATACATTTTATTTTAACGATTTCCAAATGTGGCAACTCATAAGAGTCAAGGGCCACACCCAATATATCTTATTTTAACGATTTTCGGATGTGGTAACTCATAAGAGTCAAGGGCCACCCGAGGAATATCCATTTGAACAATTCAATTAATGATTTTTATATGCGGCGACCCCTTGAGCGAGCCTAGAGCCACATAGTTGAGCACCTAGCTAGGGTGCTATCACCCCTCTGAGCGGTAGAGCGGGCAGAGTCATGACCCAGTATTAGGGTATAGGTACATCCTAATACGTTTTTGAAAGGTGTTTTCAAAGACGAGCTCTCACCCCTAATCCCTATTCTAGTCCATAACAAAGTCTCGAAAAGAGACTTGAAACAATCAGAGGCCACAATCATCGGTTCTAAGTCCATGGGCTTGCGCAGTACGATAATGTAAGTAACAATGGGGTCATTATTTCTAAACAGTAAATGACCCCAAGTTCATTTTATTTAGCAAACAAGGTGTTCCCAACAAAAATGGATATGATAATGGGAAAGGAATTAACGATTATCGAGTAATAAGGGAGAACCATCCACTTGCCTTAACTTGACGGGATAAAATTCCTACAGAGGCGACGCCCTCGATTCACGAGCTTAAGGCGACTCAAGTACTTGACCTAAATTAGGCGCGATTTTCATAACGAGCGAACACAACAAACATTAATATTTGATTTATTTCTGATCCTAGGAACTTCTCAAATTATTATCCTCGTATAATAATTTGAAGGTTAACAAAAATTATTATCCTATAATACTTTATAACTCTAAGCTTTCAACTCATAAAAATGTTAGAAGCGATATCAAGATTTTATGAGATTGTCGGTTTTCGAATATTCTCCATAAAATTTATTTATAAAAACGCTTCTTAAAGAAATTAAATAAGTACTTAATTAAAATTCATTATTCATAATAAAATAACATCTTAGCATTATAAGTTCCAATTAAGAAAAAGTTCAAGTTTATTGTATAGAGAGGTTGACTTAATTACCTGGGTTAAAAATAATACTTTTAAATCGAACTCATCCATTTCATTAACTTTATAAAAATAATGATATATATTTTATAAGCCCATAATTTATGTGAGCATGCTAATAATATTTTTCAAATGGTTCTTATAAAACTTCATTTATGTAAGTTATATATATTCTCATGATTTAAGGAAAACAATTTCTTAATCATACTCTTTTTAATCTATCATAACTACTAGTGAGCTCATTATTAAAATTCATTTATCATTCTTAATTAAAAACAAAATGGGCTTTTTAACTACTTAGTGGGCCTAATTTAACTTAACACCAACAAGAAAACAATTGCTACCAGAGCCCCACCTGTTTTGTTCATCTTCTTCACGTACACATTACCCTTCCACATCTCTCCTCCGACTGCACAACTCCGGCGGCCATGGCGGACGTCCGGCGACAGCTCCTGGCGGCTTGTGACGACGATGGCTGGCTCGGCGCGCTCCGGCGGAGCTCCTGGCGGTGGTCTCGGTGGTGTACGGCGGTCGGTGGTGAGAATCGACGAGCAGGGCCGTCCAATGGTTTTCGGAGGCCCTGTGCGAATTTTATTAAATGTGTACTATATCATTTAAATATAAATTTTGATTAATAACTTTCAACTCAAAATTTTGTATAATTAGTAAATCTGTTTAAACATAGATTTTGTATCAAATGCGGAATACAAGTTAAATGTGAATATACGGTAAGTAAAAGTGAATCATAAAACATTAAAATTGCATCTAGAGTAACTATTATACGATGAATTATATATTCTATTAAAATTACATCATGAAGTATCAAAAGTTCATTTCTAATTTAAACACATTTTTAACAATTATAATGAAGTTTTAATCTAAATAGTAGATATGTTAGAATGTACTGTATCTAACAACCACTAATACACCTCACATTATTAATAACTTATATGACTTACTCGGTTCCCACTTAAACAAAACTATTTAGTTTGTGTTTGTTCAAAATAGTTTAATTTTATTGATAACACGTGTAATTGTAGGGATAAAATGTAAAATAAAGTTAAAGAGAAATTTTAACAAGAAGAGCATAGAGACTATCAAAATTACACTACTAAATAACTAATTATCCAAATTTTAACATTAAGCTGAAGAGAAATTTTTTACAAATTTATTATTGAAAATTACCCTAAAAGTTAAAAATATGTACGTAACTTGAAAGTAATGCAAAATCCATTTGGTTCGACCAAAAAATACCCATTTGGTGAATCAATGGGGTAAGGGGCCCACAATAATTCATGAAGAGCAAAACAGAAAAAAAAAAAAAAAAAAACATGTCTTGCTCTTGAAAAGTGCGGCTAGTAAAATTCGAACACGGGACTTGTAATAATAAGCTAGAATTGGTGCTCAAAAAAAAAAAAAAAAAAAGCTAGAATTGCATTCAGCCGTTTACCGGCTGTACAAGAGTGTAGGTATTCACACCAAGCACGTTATTTAAATATATTACAAATATTAATATTTTGGGGCCCAAAAAATTGGGGGCCCTGTTCCATTGGGCTCTTTGCACAGCCCAATGGACGGGCCTGTCGACGAGTAACAAGGCCTGATCGGGTATTTTTCGGAGGCCGAAAACGGAATTGATTCGGCTCGGACTTTGAACGAAAGTTGTAGAGGAGGTTTAGGGGAGCATGAATCTGAAATTTCTCGGCTGAATCGACCCCTATTTATAGCCGAAATCAAGCCCGAAAATTTTGAACGAAAATCTTGTTCAAATCGGATTTGGCACTCGATTGCAAAATCCGGCCTTGGATTTTGCACTCAGTTGCAAATCGGATTCGGTAGGGGAGACTAGAGTACGGTGATGGGGGTAATGAGTAGGGAAGATCTCGGGCGGATTTGTTTTGGCAGGCGCTCGATTTCCCTTGCGTGGAGGAGCGACGAAAAGGATGGGCAAAATCACGGTCAAAGATTTGGTCAAGGCCAAATTCAGGTTTAAGTAAAACGCGTTTCCTTGATATAACTAGAAGCTCTTGTAGCCTAGCTGGTAAGGGAAGGGAACGGGGTCGGAAAGATCAGGGGTTGAATCCGGCCTCTTTACACTCTTCTATTATTTTTTTCCTATTGCAAAGATTAGGCTATTGGGCTTAGTTGGATTTCGGACCCAATGAAGACTAAACCCAATCTCTTGTTTGAATTGGATAAGATTAACAATTAGCCCAATTCAACTTTATTTTTGCTAATTAATAATATTAATCTTTTCAGATCACATTTTTAATTTATCCTTTTTTTTAAAATAACTCGACTTATAGATTATTTATAAGTGAACATACTTATTTTTATATTTAGATTATAAACCACTATTTTCTATTTTAAATTATGTTTTAATTAATAATATTACTAGCTTCTTGAAAGTTTTTGTTTATCGTTAAGAAAACGAATTCATAAGAATATAATTTTACACTTCCAATAAAATATATACTATATAATATAATATTCTATAAAAAAAATAGCGGTTATTATAATAGTACCCCCTTAAAATTAGTTTCGTCCTCGAAACTAGGGAGAACTAGGGTCGGCTTGAACTAGGGAAAAATAAACTTAAAAACTTTATTTGTAAGAAATGATACTTACCCTTTTAATTAAGTACCCTCTTAAAAAAGTTTTGACATAATTCTCTTTTATTGCAATAATTTGGGAGCATTTTATTTTTTTTTCTCGATCTCCCGAATTCCTTAAGTTTTCTCATTATCTTACACACGATCCTTAGTTAAAGTTTGCTCTTAGAAGCACACCTAATTAAAAGTATATAAAACTTTCAAAGCTGTAAAATATAGACAAGTTTTATAGAACACCCGTACGATGTGTACATATACACTTAAAGATCTTTATCCAATGGTAATTGATCTATTGAAGATATAAGTATTTAGTTTAAACATTTTTACATGACCAAGTCAAAAATTCTATTATGATATATTAGAAGAAATTGTCATAAGAGCATCTTTGCTATTATGACTATAATCACAATTACTAACATATTATTTAAAATTTATAAGAGATTTCTTTTTTCCTTAATGATTTAATGGAACCACTTTGATGATTTAAAATATGGGACTTATCTAAACCCAAAAGGTTTATAGGATATTGAATGAAACAATTCATTTATTGGCAAATAACATTGTCTTTCAAACTTTATACAAACTTGCTAGCGAAGTATAAATAAATGATCGCCCAAATACATTTTGTCCCAAAAAACGAATCGAGGTTACTAACAATATACGATTATCATAACACAGACTCAAAATTCCTTTGAATTGGTTTAAACGGAAAATTTTGCTTACTTCCAACTTTTAACACAAAATGTTAATATTCCAAAATTTCAAACTTAGAATTGTAATACATCAAAACACAACTTTTTGAAATTTGGTTTCCAAACTTGTCCTTAAGGAATTATATGATCTTATCCCGCCATGTGATCAGGATGGGGGGTAGAATCAGCATAATCCTTTACAGCATTTTCATGGGAATAAGACATGTGAGTTTGCCTTACCATGTGATCAGAATAGAAGACAAAACACATTCTTACTCACCACCATGAAAACCGTAGGAAAGTTTAATTTGAAATCTCGTTACAAACTGGAAATAAATTTTATTTTATTTTGTTTTTAAAGGAATTTCGTAAGAACTTATAAGAATATAACTTTTTCCAAAACAGCAAAACTATAATACGATTTTGACCGTTTATATTCTATAGGAACATAATATAGGAAAACTTTAACTCGGATTGTCACTTATATCTCGATGTTGTAATGAAAATCACAAACCAAAATGACTTATAGCAACTTTAAGAACATGGGTAGATGATCATACGGGAAAATCTTTATTGACCAGTAGAGTCATCATTTAAGATGTATTGGAATTGAAAGGGGATTTATCATAGAGTATAAACACAGTTGCTTGACCCTTGGAAATAGTAAGACAAAATTAACTATATTATGATTTCAATTGTTCCTTACTTAGGAATACTTAATGCATGAAACTATCTTGAGTTGACACATGCAAATGACCAATATGATAGAAATCACAATATTGGTAGTATAACACAAATGATTGGTAAAATCGAAATTCATTGATAATTAGTGTCAAAATTCAAAATCATTCCCTTTTTTTTTCAAAATTCCTAAATAATCCTTATGATAATAATTACTTTTATCATATAAAAGACTTAGAAAAATCTGATATCCCAATATTAAGGTTCAAATATCAATACAAAGATTACGTCCAACTTTAGATTAGAAAAATAATATAGCACTTCAAAACATAGAAAAACTTTCAACATGAAAGCTTACTCATGGTGCTCTTTTATTTATTAAGAAAAGAATTTCGAAACGATACAAAGGAAACAATTTATTTTCTTGGTAACAATCCTCCACCGCAATACAAAGCTTTCTCTGCTCAGGCTCCGGCCTCCGGATGCCACAATCCTCCACCGCAAAATCCGACCTCCGTCCACCTCTTCACCGTCGGCCTCGCCTCCGTTGACGCTGCTCTCGCAGAACGGCTCCGCGTCCTCCGCCACTCCGTCATCGCCGAATTTGTTCGCTGCCGCAGAACGTTTGTTGTTATTGTTGAAGGTCAGACCGCTGTCGTCCATAAGCCAGATCTGGTTATTCACTTAAACCTCTGCCTCGACTTCTTCTTCCACGTCGTCCCTGTCGGAGTCCCTAAAGGCGCCGATGTCCGCCAGATTGCTAAGGAAGGGAGGACAAGCAAAGCCGAGAAGAAGATCCCTGAAGCGTGGGGAAAAAGACCTCATCGGGATCTCGAATCCGAAAGCTAGGACAAGAACCGATCTCGTTTTGTCTTCTGCTGGCTGGAGTGGTCCGCCATCCGGATCCGGATGTTGTTCGCCGGAACGTTATGGTTTTGGATCTTTACGCCGGAGCTGCTTGCTTGCCTTCTCCTCCGCCGAGTTCTCTCCCCTCCCCATCCACGAGATTTGCTGATTTGCTGAGAGTAATTTGAGATTTTCTTTGAGATTTTGTTTGAGATTATTCCTGGTGTTTTCGAATTGATGGATGTAGAAAAGAAGATTGTGGTTTCAAAATCATCGAGTCCATCACTCCATCTTGTTATGCTCTTGCTCCTCCAAATTTTTATCAGCACGATGTCAAAGGTCTCTAGCGCATAGATGAAATCTGAAGAGAATTGGGATTCATCTTGTGATTTTAGGTGGTTTTTCCTCTTTTCACAATTCTTAGGAATTAGGATTTGCAGAATGCTCTCTCTATCTTATAGATCGATTTCTAGTTAGGTTTGTTTTAGCCATCAACTATAGGGCAATATAATGACCGTACTTGAATGAGATGTCTATTGTCTCTCTAATGGTGTAGTATCGGTCATAGATGTAACACCCCCTTTTTACTGTAGGGATATTACCGCCAGTGACCTCGGGTTGAAACTCTCAAAGTCACAGGCTTTATAGTTATCATAGGAGTCGACAATATTTAATGTGGAATTAAGATACAACTTTACATTAACCAAAACCAAAGTCTTGAAAGTCACAACATAATTATTTAAGTCTTGTATTGGTTCCCACACCTCGGGAATCTCAATACGAAAATAAGTTTACAGGAGTCTAAAAATAGAAAGAGAGAAATGACTCGGCTTCAAGGCACCACCTTTAGTCTCGGTTAACGATTCCTTCACCTGATGCGCCGTAACGGAAAGACGGTTGACATCAGCCGACCATGCAAAGGAAAAAGGGTGGTCGGGTTAGTCTTGCGAAAGACTAAGCAAATGGGATTTTCAAAAATGGTTCGGTTTAGAGGGAGAATGTAGAGGTCAGTTACGAAACTCGAATGAAAACCGAAGTAACCTATCCCCTACACTCTATCTCGGAAAATACGAGATGACTTTAAAAATAGACGAAAGAATTAGAATAGGACTTTACGAAAGTGGAACTTTTTGACAAAGGAATGGAGAATTTGTTGGGAACGTAATCTTGCACTTAGCGTCATTCTTTGTAATTAAACTCTCGTTGATAACCTATGCCTCTACTAACCTCATCCTACTCGTAAGTGCCGACGGGGAGGTGGTCACGAAGACGCTTAAGTACCAAGCCCATCTTGCCATTTTATAGGCGTTTTAACAAGTCAAGTAGACATTCAGATTGGAGCTAGACATAGAACTATCCGAGAGCGAGGAAGGTATTCCATTTTGTACTAACCATCCTATAGGGTACATTAAGGTGTGCATAAGCACTTATCTTGGCTCCTTTTAAATACACATGAAAATTACACTTAATTAACAAGTACGTTTTACACGAGAGAATAGAAATACGGGTACCTACGTCCCATGGCAACTTGGAAGTGCGAACACCACTCAGCGGTTGAGTGATATGGGTCATGACCGAGGGCTAGGTACAAAGTACGACAAGCCGAATACAAACAAGTACATAACTTTTAAACTACGCTAGATTCATGATATTCACACATAGGCCACACATATCGAGACCTAAGTCCATAACTAGCGCAAACTAGAACAACCTACAAATAATGGTCGATAAATCTATACAATAGAAATATCCTAGGTTAATTTTATTCACACATTTAGTTCCCAACAATTCATGAAAATACGATTTAAAGCAAATAATGCAAGTACGAAATCATGATCAAAAGAACCAAACCACTTACCTTAAATACGAGGTTGACTACGATTGACTCGCGAACTAACGATTAACGACGATGGCTCGAATCTTCGTTAGCGAATAGTACTGGAAAGGAAATAATTCAAAATAAACTTTAATAATTTATTTTGAAGAAAGAAATATTAGAGTTCATATCCTTCATGACTCCAATATAATAATAACCCTTATATATTTATAATTTTTCTTTAAGGATTTTATTGATAATGTTTCTTAGTAAAATCTTATATAATTTCCTTAAGACAATTGGTTCATCAATTATTACTCACTATAGATTTCATAACATCTTTTACTAAGTCTTCATCCAAATTGTATATATAACTCAATACTATACTCATTTAATATTTATTTAACCCCAATGATTATAATTGAATTTCATCATAGCTTAGACCACTTTATTTCATATTATAATATGTTCAATTTATAACCATCCATATTCTCCTTACTAATATTAATCTTATAGAATTAACTTATACATATGCCTATTAATCCAAAATTTCCACATCTCATTTTATTTCTTAGAACCATTGACATTTTTAAACGTTATAAGGTCACTATACTATAGTATATCCTATATAAAATTTACCATTATTTTCTAAGCATGATTTATAAGTATTACCTTACGAATTATAACCATCATTCTCAAATTTTATAATTCCTCATATTATATAGTCTTTGAATAAAAGTAATAATGATAAAATCAAATTCATTTTTATCATAGGGAAAGTCTATATAATTTTATATTTATATAATCTAAGTATAGCTATATATGCTAATGTAATCACCATAATAGTTTACTTAAAACATTCTAAATAACTTTAACTTAATTTTAATAAACTAATTTTTTTTATTTTTTTTAAATGAGGGACGAGCAGGTCGGCCGGGCTGGGTCGGGCCCGACCGCTGCTCGGGTTTTCGAACCAACAACACAGCCATTAATTAATTAAAACAGGGTGCACACTGCCGCTTTTACCGGCTTCTAGCGGCGGCGTCCGGAGACTACAAGCGGCGCCGAGCACAGTTATGGAAAGAGGGGAACTCCGTGAACACGATGGTGGTGACGGCGTCGGGTTTAGTGGCCGGATGAGGGATAACGATGCCGTCGAAGTCGGCTCCTCGCAAACACCCAGAAATTTCCCGGAAAACAGAGCACGCGCAGTCACATTTGGCGGCTCCTAGCGACGACGTTCGGCGACGTTGGGATAGGGGAACATCAACGTCCTACTGTTCGCAACGGAACTTTTATTGGTGGTCGGATGAGGGAGAACGACGGCGTCGAAGTGGGCTGCTCAACAACCCCGATTTATGCCCAGAAAATCAGAGGTGCGACAGCCGACTTATGTTAAGAAACGAACAAAGAGTCCATAGCTTCTTTCGGATTCGATTTATGTTAAGAAACAAGCTCGAATTGATCGAATGAAGATTGAGTTCGAAAATGGGGGTTTTGTGAAGAAGAAGAGTTCACAATCGACCCCAAACTTTCAAAAAGTGGCAAATATGCCCTTATAACATGAATTGACATACTTAAATTATATTTTATGTTATAATAATTTTATTTCATAAATTTGCACATAACTTTATATATTTTCATATAATAAAGTTTATAGTGAGTTAAATGATTATTAATTTAATTTTATAATATTAATACTTGTGTTACCATGACATTATTCATGTGATTTAATTTATAATATGAGCAAGGGTTATTATTTTGATAAATATTAATAACAACTTATTATTAATATTTTTGATACAATGTAAAGGAAAAATTACATTTTTACCCTTACGGAAAATAGAGGGTTATTACAATAGAGGTGTAGATGAGCCTTTATGCTTCTATGGAATTCTTTAATCGTTGACTGATATGATTAGCATTGCATTGTTGAGGTTTTTGATAGGTTCAATTTGTTGAGATTCACTCTTGTATTGGGACACAACTGTTTTAGAATTTTAGAAATTCACGTATACCTACAATTATGGATTGGGATATGTGATCATTTGTTGTGTGGAAGAGTTGAAGGAACATCTATTGTATCTTGATTGTTGAGCTGCGTTGTGAATGTTAGAACATCTTATTATTGCAACCTTCTTGAAAAAAGAGTGTTAGTTTCCAGCTTGATATGTTACTTTCAAAGTCCTTCGTGAAAAAAGAATGTTGTTTAAATTAATCATAGAGTTGAACAAATGAGCAATAGGGTTGAACAAATTGACCATAGAGTTGAACAGATTGACCATAGGGTTGAGCAAATATTGATGAACAAATTGATCATAGAGGTGAACAAATTGTCAAAGAGAAACAAATTATAATAACTTCGATTGCTATAAAATATGGATGAACAAATTGACCATAGAGTTGAATAAATTGTTAATAGAGCTGAACAAATATGGATGAACAAATTGACCATAGAATTGAACAAATTGACAATAGAGTTGAACAAATATTGATGAACAAATAGACCAAAGAGTTGAACAAACTGACCATAGAGTTGAACAGATTGACAATAGAGTTGAACAAATATGGATGAGCAAATTCACCATAGAATTGAACAAATTGGAAATAGAGTTGAACAAATATTGATGAACAAATTGACTAAAGAGTTGAACAAATTGACCTTAGAGTTGAACAAATTGACAATAGAGTTGAACAAATATGGATAAACAAATTGACCATAGAGTTGAACAAATTGGCAATAGAGTTAAACAAATATTGATGAACAAATTGATCATTGAGTTGAACAAATAGACAATAGAGTTGAACAAATATTATGAATAAATTGACCATAGTGGTGAATAAATTGACCATAGAGTTGAACAAATTGGCAATAGAGTTGAACAAATATTGATGAACAAATTAATCATAAAGGTGACAAATTGCCAAAGCAAAACAAATTATACGAACTTCAATTGCTACAAAATATGACATAGAAGCACAAATTGACCATAAAGTTGAACAAATGGGCAATAGAGTTGAACAAATATGGATGAACAAATTGAACATAGAGTTGAACAAATCGGCCATAGAGTTCAACAAATTTTGGACGCGCGCTAGTTTTCCAAAAAAAGGCGAAAAAAACGCGAATAATACGCATATAATACGCCCGCTAGTTTTTGGGCTATTTTTTCGCGTGTGATCAACAGTTGAGATTTATTCCTATTTCCTACCCTAAGACCCATCCCTACCGGATCCGGACCCTTTATTCTACATATATATAAAATATCGGGTCGGTCGGGTCAGGTTCGGGTTTCAACCCAATCGGGTTCGGGTTAATCAGGTTCAGTTTTTTCCTTTGCTCGCTACTATTCGGGTCCGTTTTCAACCCAAAAATTTCCAGTCGATTCGGGTCGATTTTTCGGGTCGGTTCAGGTTTTGACAGCTCTAGTAGCAGTCTATGCCTTCATTTTTTCTAATGTGCATCAATGCCTAAGCAAACATAGACAATCCCCAAAAAATTACTTAATACTAAAGGTGGCGAACGGGTCGGGTCAGGTGGATTCGGGTTCGGTCATTTCGGGTTCAGGTTGAGTGCGGGTTCATGTAAATCGGGTTACAGGTCAAGCCGGGTCGGGTCTTGATAGGTTATTGTGCGGGTTCAGGTGGACCTAACAGGTCAAGAATTTGAATTTTTTATGATTATTAAAATAATATTATGATTAAATAATATTATTTAATGATAAAATATTATTTTTAATATATTTTTATATTAATATTTTATTTATAATAGGTTTTATGATAAAATATATTATAATATTTACAAGAAAATATATTTATTCTACATATATATAAAATATCAGGTCGGTTTTGGGTTTCAACCCAATCGGGTTCGGGTTACTCTGGTTCAGTTTTTTCTTTGCTCGCTACTATTCGGAACGGGTTTCAACCCAAAAAATTTCGGTCGATTCGGATCGATTTTTCGGGTCGGGTCAGGTTTTGACAGCTTTACTCTCCATCAATATATAGCATATTTTATTGATATACTTGCCTGCACTTATTGTAAAAGAGACGAATCGAATATATTCTGTGTTTTATCAAGGAAGTTAAAAGGGCAATATCGATCGGAAAAAAGACTTTAAAATGGAACACCTTTTTTCAAAATATTTCATAAATGGAAATAAATTAATCATCAAAACATGAAGAATCAAATTGATAAACAAATAAATCCTCATGTGTTTCACGTTGTGCCCGACATAACTATTCTATTTGTTCTTTAACCTTTTCCTACAGTTGTTCCTTGTTTTTTTCCTTTATTTAATTGTTCCTAAAACACTTAACGACGAATTAAATATTTTACAAATGTTATCATCGTCAAAATTGTAGTGGGATCAATTGTCGTCCCATTTAATAAGCTGTAATCTACATAATTTAGATATCTACGTAAATCATTCCACAATCTATAGGACAAAAATTCGCAAACATATGTTACAAGTGGTAATTAATATGCATTCATTATGTATTGTACGCCATTTTTGTAAGTACATTAGGAAGAAAATATGGCTCCAAAATGTGAATCCATTTGAGAACTGGCTACTAACCAGCTCTAAAGATAATAGTGCAAATCGATGTCCTAAAGTCTTAAATCCAAGACCTTATAGTAGTATCATAAATGCTCAACGAGTTAGCTGATGCGTCAAACGCAGGTGAACCCATTTTAAGTAGGTGTTACTATTGCAAGAAGTTTATTAAATTTTAGATTTTTGTAGATCCAATCATAAGAGCAGATACAGCAGGAACTAAAACGAAAGAAGATAAAATGACTTGTCGGGCCGGTTGATTACCGGTCAGGATCCAATGATATAAATGTATGATAGGTGTCTCCAAATAAGATCATGTCATGTGTACTCTGATTTAAGCATTTTTAAATAATAATAGGCATATGATTAAGTACTCAACGTTTTTCTTGTTGTTCATCTTGCCTATATGAATCAAGAAGCTGATTAATTAACATACATACTCATACACAGTGTGCTCGTTGCATCCACAAAATGACCGCCCTGCGATCCATTCTACCCTCTCCGAGCTCCGGCTCCGGCTCCGGCTCCGGCTCCGGCTCCGGCTCATAATGAGGCCGCTGGAGCATATACTCATATAGTCATATGTGTACTGTATATTCGCCGTCTTTAATTTCTCCACAAAAAAATGAAAAATAGCTAAAGTAAATGGCTCGTCCGTAAAATTTGAGTGTTTACTGACCTAACTTTCGTTTGACTCTGAGCCCAACTCCTTTCATGTACTGTCATATATATGTACTATATATTTCGACCAAAAAAAATATATATATATGTACTATAGATTGGCCATCTTTAATTTATCTCCGCAAAAAATTGAAAATTAGCTAAAGTAAATGGCTCGTCCAAATAATTGAGTGTTTACTGACCCAACTTTCGTTTGTCTCTGAGCCCAACGCCTTTAATATAGTAGCATGGAGCTATCAAAACCTGATCTGACCCGAAAAATCGACCCGAATCGACCGAAATTTTTTGAGTTGAAACCCAACCCGAATAGTAGCGAACATAGAAAAAAACCGAACCTGATTAACCCGAACCCGATTGGGTTGAAACCCGAGACCAACCCGACCGACCCGATATATTACATATATGTAGAATAAATATATTATATGGTAAGTATTATATATATAACTTATTATAAATAAAATATTATTATAAAAATCTATTAAAAATATTATTTTATTATTAAATATTATTATTTAATCATAATGTTATTTTAATAATCATTAAAAATTCAAATTCTTGACCTGTTAGGTCGACCCGAACCCGCACAATAACCTGTCAAGACCCGACCCGACTTGACCTGTAACCCGATTGACCCGAACCCGCACTCAACCCGAGCCCGAAAAGACCGAACCCGGATCCACCCGACCCGACCTGGTTGACACCTCTACATACATGTATGTACTATATTCTATCCACCATCTCTAATTTATCTCCACAAAAAATTGAAAAATGGCTAAAGTACGGAACTGCTATTCGTACACTATTTTTGAGCTATTTGTACACTATTTGGTGCGCCTATCATAGAAGTACAGTTTGGTGCGCCTAAGTTAAGCGTACAGGGGTAAAATGGGAAACAAATTATCGCCCGGGGGAACCTGGTGCGCCTAAGACAGGCGCACCATTTGGTACGCCCATGATAGCCGCACAAGGCTCGGAAGGTGGCCTTGTGTGCCCACCTAAGGCGCATTGTGCGCCTCCCTAGGGTGCACCAACCGCCCCATGGTGCGCCTTCCTAGGGCGCACCAACCGGACCGAACCGCAAAAACCATCTTTTTCGGTTTTTTTGTGTTTGGTTCGGTTTCAAACTGAATGAACCAAAATTTTTTGACTGGAAGACGAAATTACATTGACATGATGGGTCATTGTTTAAAAGCCCATTATTTAATAAATTAAATTATTTATTACTTAATGGACTAAAATGAGCCTCAAATTGAAGCCCAACTTAATAGCCCACATAATAAAACACTCTTGAGGCATATCTACTTATAGCACTTCTCAAGTCCTCATTTCCCCCAAAATTTCGATGTGGGAAGCACTATCTGGGCACTTTTCATGTGTGCCACACTCCATTTGCTATCCCACATCGAAAATTTTCAAAGTGGGAAGCTTTAGATGGTATTATATAAGGTTTGGAATGTTTAACTTGATTGTTTTATTATGAGTTTAAAAATTAAATTTATATAGCTTTAAAAATCTATTGAATTTATATAATTTAAATTTATATAAATTAATTTATGAGGGTGGTTCACATGAAAATATGTCTTAAGATATAAACTATAAATAGATAACAATCGTTAGATTCTTCGAATCTACGGTTGAGATTATCTAGAAACCTAGATGTGAAAATTAGGTTTTAAAATGGGAAGGTGGCAATTTTACAAATATAGAGAACGGGTAAAATCGTCAAAAACGGAGAACAAAAGCAATCAGCCATAGAGAAGGGCGATTCGAAGGGCGATTTGCGATTCGAGCGAAGGGCGATTCGAGCAATTTCTACAACCTCGATCCATTCCTTTCTTCCTTCAAGCAATCCCTCGCCGATTTCTGATGGGGAAGAAAAGCAATCGGAGGAAGCCATAGAATCGATCGGTGAAGGTAATCGCCGGTTTCTAGGGTTTCGTTTTGCTGTGTTTGTGCCCCGTGTTCTGGTCTGTAATTGGAGTTTCTGATGGGATTTGGTTTGATTTCGTTGTTGAGTTTGTGGATTTCCATTCGAGTTAGACTTAAATTACTTCCGATCGTATGCGTGCAATCAAACCATTCGAGTTAGACTTAAATTACTTCCGCTGTCGAATTGGTTTCCATTCGGTATAGATGCTCATTAGGGGATGCTTTTGATCGTATGCTTTTGTTGTCCTGATCTGAACTTGTGCATAGTGTAACTTACTGCATATGTCTAGTTCTTTGACATTTGTGAAGTGCCGTTCTTTGACATTTGGGTGGTGCTTTGCCTTGTGCTGATCCCTATTGAGTTGATGTATGTGCCTATATGCTTTGACATTTGTGAAGTGCCTATTGAGTTGATGTACAGGATCGTTTTCTGAGCTTTTAATTTGACGCTTGTTGTTGTTGCTAATTCTGCATCATTGAGGGAATTAAATTCGATCTGTATGATGCTCTCGAGTCCTGTTCAAGTGATTTTTAGATCGTGCCTGAACTCATTGTTGGTTTTCCTGTACTTTATCATGCTGACAGTTAATGGGCTTTTAAGTGATAAAAATATGAGGAATTCTCTTGTTTGAGAGAGCTTTATACTGAAAAAAAATCTCAATCATGCTCTTGCAAGCTCATTCTTCTTTATGTAAGCAGTGTAAGTTGTGGAATGATATTCAAGCTCATTACAAGTTTAAGTGATAAAAATATGAGGAATTCTCTTGTTTGAGAGAGCTTTATACTGAAAAAAATCTCAATCCTGCTCTTGCAAGCTCATTCTTCTTTATGTAGGCCAGTGTGAGTTGTGGAATGATATTCAAGCTCATTCTTCTTTATGTATCTAACATTTGTCATTAGCTTACTGTGTTCACATATTTATCTATCATGTTCACGTATTTAAATACCATGTTCACATATTTTATGCATTCGTCAAATATTTCATGTATGTGTTCACATATTTCATGCCTTTATTCATATATGTTATGTCTGTGTTCACATATTTCATGCACGTGTTCACATGCTCTGTTGACATAATTCAAGTTTGTGTTCAGATATTTCACGTCTGTGTTCACGTATTCTAAGCCTCTATTCACATATTTCATGTTTATGTTCACATGCTAAGGATCTAATTTGTTTCATTTTTAAATGTAGATGAGGGCCATGGAGCTGTACATGGGAGCACAGCTCAAGAAGTGGGAGGATGAGATAACAAAATATAATGCAGTTGATTGTCAGAAGAAATTGACGGTGAAATACTTGAACACTATCCTACACTCTAAGGTGAACGAGTTGAGGGAGCATGTGGTGGAAACCTTAGAGGCGTACAAAAAAGGATGCAAAATTATGAAGCCGCTCGTCAATGGATAGACATTAGCTAGTAAAGGATGAGGTTCATTGATCTAGAACTTGTTAGGAGGTTAATGTAGAACTAATTATATACTTTGACGGTGTTTTCTGACTTATGTTTTGGATATTATTACTTTGAGTATGTTAAGACATTAGAATGACATTTTGGAGACAGAAGTAGAACTTTTATATCAGCGTATCGAAATGCACACTCTTGTTGACATTTGAATGATATTTCGGACAGGGTCATCAATCTAATGTGTTTTCTGTTCACGTTTTTTCAAAGGATGTTCACATATTTGATGGATATGTTCACGTATTTCATGTCGGCGTTCACACCTTAGAAAAAACATGAGTCCTTAGGAAAAAAAGGTTCATATTGAAACGTTTTTTTCTATTCACATTTTTTCAAAGTATGTTCACATATTTGATGGATATGTTCATGTATTTCATGTCAGCGTTCACACCTTAGAAAAAAATGAGTCCTTAGGAAAAAACATGAGTGCAGAAACGGTTCATATTGAAACGGTTTTTTAAGCTCTCAAAATAACACAATCTTAACGTACTCAACCTAAAAAGACTTGACCCATAGAGTTACAAATCAATAAAACCTACAAGGTAAAGAAAAGTGGAATAAAAATCAAGATAAATAACGCATATTTTTACGTTCACATTAAAATGAGGTATGTTCACATTAAAATGAGGTATGTTCATGTGAAAACAGAGAACGTTCATAATGAGCTAAGCATTGAAAAGTGGAATAAAAAGCAGTATAAATAACGTATATTTTTATGTTCACGTTAAATGGAGGTATGTTCACATCTAAATGGGGCATGTTCACGTTAAAACAGACAACGTTCATAATGAGCCAAACTAAAATCATAGATAGACGCATATTTTTATCTTCACGTGAAATGGAGTTATGTTCACATTAAAATGGGGTATGTTCACGTTAAAACAGAAAACATTCATGTGTGCTTCACAATTGCAAGTAACCCATTAAGTCATCATCATGGAACGTTCATATGGGCTAATTTTGATTACAGTACGTTGAAGCTACAAGTTCTATCAATACTTGAATTCAACCCCTTTATCATAGTATAGTGAAAGAATCCAGCTACAAGTTCCTCACAAATTCAATTTCTATCAATGCTTGAATTCAGCAACCTAGGACTTCCAATCAAGTTCAAATTCAAATTCAGAGGAACCCTAGATCATCAAGCATTCTTCATTCTTCATTCTCGTGTTCTCGATTGAAGTCGAAACTTCGATCGAAACTTCGAATCAAGTTCAGAGGAACAAAAAGTAAACGACGGAACCCTAGATCCACCCACCCAAAGGTGACGGCGGCCGACGGAAACTGAAGGTGGCAGGTGGAGTGCTCTGCGATGGTGTTGGACGAGAGGAGACGGATTGTGTCGAAGGAGACGGTGGAGTGCTCTGCGATGGCGTCGAAGGCGAAAGGTTGAAGAAGACCGATTGCGTCCAGAGAAGAATGAGGAAGACGGCAGATCTATTGTCAAAAGAGGCAAAATTACCAAATAACCCCCGTGTCTTTAAAATTTAAAAGAAAAGCAGCTTCTAATCAGGACCGTAGATCTGCCTAATCGGACGATCCAGGATCATTCGCAGTTTTTAGGATAACCTTGATTTTCATTTGAACCGAACCCATAATTTATTAGGTATTTTTAGCTATAATGGGTATGTGTTAATTTAGTTCGGTTTACCCAAACCGAACCGAGATCCAAACCAACCCCAACCGAAAACCGAAGTAGTCCAAAACATGAACCGAAGACCGACCGAACTAGCTTTGTTTCGGTTCGGTCGGTTTGGATCGGTTTGGTTTTCGGTTTTTTTTTTCGGTTCATTAGAACCGATGAACAAGCCTAGACTATATGGTTTAACCCTAAACCCTAATACGACTAAGCCCAGCTTCATGAAAGAGTAAAAACATAAACCGAAACGATAGTCGTACATGATGAAGAACCGAAACTAAGGAATCAAACTCATATTGGGCATATGGGCCCCAATATGATCCAAACCGAATAGAACTCTCGATCCAAGCCAACGTTCATAAAAGAGTAAGAACATAAACCAAAAAGATAGTCGAATTCGAGTTCGATTCCTTAGCTTTGGTTCTTCATCATGTTCGACTATTGTTTCAGTTTATGCTCTTACTCTTTCATGAACGTTGGCTTGGATCGAGGGTTCTATTCGGTTTGGGTCGTATTGGGCCTAATGGGCCCATAGGCCCAATTCGAGTTCGATTCCTTAGCTTTGGTTCTTCATCATGAACGTTGGTTTGGATGGAGAGTTCTATTCGGTTTGGGTCGTATTGGGCCTAATGGGCCCATAGGCCCAATCTATGTTCGATTCCTTAGTTTCGATTTTTTTATCATGTTCGAATATCGTTTCGGTTTATGTTTTTACTCTTTCATTAACGTGGGCTTAGTTGTATTAGGGTTTAGGGTTAAACCATATAATCTAGGGTTGTTCATCGGTTCCAATGAACCGAAAAAGAGACAAATCGAATATATTCTGTTTTTTTATCAAGGAAGTTAAAAGGGCAATATCGATCGGAAAAAAGACTTTAAAATGGAACACCTTTTTTCAAAATATTTCATAAATGGAAATAAATTAATCATCAAAACATGAAGAATCAAATTGATAAACAAATAAATCCTCATGTGTTTCACGTTGTGCCCGACATAACTATTCTATTTGTTCTTTAACCTTTTCCTACCGTTGTTCCTTGTTTTCTTCCTTTATTTAATTGTTCCTAAAACACTTACCGACGAATTAAATATTGTACAAATGTTATCATCGTCAAAAATGTATTGGGATCAATTGTTATCCCATTTAATAAGCTGTAATCTACATAATTTAGATATCTACGTAAATAATTCCACAATCTATAGGACAAAAATTCGCAAACATATGTTACTAACCAACTCTAAAGATAATAGTGCAAATTGATAGCAATAAGTGTCGTTTTATCTCTTAATACATTTTTTAAGAAAAACAATCATTCAATTTAAAACTTACAACTTTTTCTTAATCTTACCACTCATCACATTTTTTGGCCAATGAATGAACAACTTTAGTCAACAAATACACATTCCAATAAAAATGATCATTACTCACCCCTAATTAATCGCTTTAAAAACCTAAAACGACACATAATATGAAATAAATTTTAAGTGCTAAAACGACGCTAATTGTGAAACGGATGGAATATATTTTTAGATTGTCGTAGATCAATCATAAGAGCAGATATAGCTGGAACTCATGAAGCACGCCTTTTCACGCATAAAGATTAAAACAAAAGAAGATAAAATGACTTGTCGGGCCGGTTGATTACCGGTCAGGATCCAATGGAATAAAGTATGATAGGTGTCTCCAAATAAGATCATGTCATGTGTACTCTGATTTAAGCATTTTTAAATAATAATAGGCATATGATTAAGTACTCAACGTTTTTCTTGTTGTTCATCTTGCCTATATGAATCAAGAAGCTGATTAATTAACATACATACTCATACACAGTGTGCTCGTTGCATCCACAAAATGACCGCCCTGCGATCCATTCTACACTCTCCGGCTCCGGCTCCGGCTCCGGCTCAGGCTCCGGCTCAGGCTGATGATGAGTCCGCTGAAGATGGGATAGACGATTATCAAAAAGTATTTATTGAGGTGAACATGCTACTAACCTTCACCCTCTTACTGTTCTTGTTTTCAGTAGGAAGGATGAGGCGATGTGTTCGCTCGAGATACATCCTCCAATACGGAACCAAAATCTGTTACTTGTTAGTCCCCATGTACCTAACCTACATCATGGGGCTGCTACATAAAGACAACGAACCCAACGTGTTGTCTCCCGTGTGGGCGAGTGCCCTCATCTATGCATATGGAGGGGTTGTAACCATAACTGCTTGCGACCTCAAAGACAACGACGGAACCCTAAGGTACGTATGGAACACGTTGCCTTTGTTCTTCTGGACCGCGTGGTTGCTCTTCTCTACAGAAGGGGAGATGGAGACTTTCATCAAACCAAAAACCTCAGTGGATGAGAAGTGGAGTGACTGGATTTCCACATATATGTTGTGCACGAATGTCTTTTTCATGGTGTTGGCCATAATAAACATAAGGCAGACCTTAGTGGCCTTCTACCAGGCGAGCAAGTCCAAGGGATTGCCGCATTTGGTCGGGCCGATAGCACACTACATGGATGAATTAGCTGACAAGGGTGGCACAGTGGATCCCAGGTTGATGAAAGGATACAATTATGTAGTTTGGGGGAATCCAAAGGAAAAGAAGAAGATTACCACCATAGAGGAGATATGGGAATGGGTCCATACCCAAGAAGAAGAAGCAGGGGAATCCACAACATCGGGTAGAAAAAACAAGTTTCTCGCCAAATGTGTGGGCAAGGGTCGGTTGAGGGACATTTGTCTTTCTTTCGCCTTGTTTAGGATGCTGCTAACAAGGTTTGCAGGCTTCACGACGTTGCGCAAAGTGAATTCAATTTGTGCAAGGCAGTTTATTCAAGAAGGGTTGCTTGATAGGGACATAGAAAGGGTGTTTCGTGTGATCGAGGTAGAGCTTGATTTCCTCTTTGATTTCTTCTACACCAAGTCGCATGCTTGTGGCTCCTACAGATTTCGCGACATTTGCCAACATCTAGTGCAAATCCTTCTACTTGTATTCTTTGCTACTGTTGGAATCCCCGCGCTAGTACACTTGAATCACAAGCACCGTGATTTATACGCTCAAATTGCCAGTAAAGTCATTGTCACATTTGTAGTGATACTGATCTTTGCTTGGTTGGAGTTGTTCAAGTATATCATGGTTCAATTATCAAATCGAAAGATAGTGTGGCTTGTTTGCACCGGCATTAGAGAGGCTGCTTCCAAGGACAGATGGGCAACTACAACAGAATTGAGGATTGTTCTGATCTGGACTATCAAGCATTTCCTAATGACTTGTTGTGCTTTTTCATCCCTTTTCAAACCATGGCAGAGGAAGCTTGGCCAGTACTCATTCCTTGAGAGTTATGGTCGAGTCCCGGTATTTTCACGCAAGCCCTTTTCTCCGTTTGCTAAGATTGTAAAGCTTCCAAGAGCCGGCCAACGCGGAGACTCTATTGTGTCATTATCTCAAGAGGTGAAGCAAGCAATTGTTTCATCCCTTAGGCAGAATCGTGAGCTGAAGTTGCATCGAGGAACGGACACATTAAGGCGATATGGGCTGGCCGAGATTGAGGATGTACGTCAGCCATCAGATAGCGATGCTCTTTTTATTTTGGTTTGGCATATAGCCACTGGTTTTTGTGAGTCCAACCATCCTATACAAAGCGAAACTGATCAAGACCATGGTCACTTTCTTGCTGCCATCCAATTGTCCAAGTATTGTGCCTACTTGTTGGCTTTCGCCCCCGAGTTGCTTCCTGATCATCCTTACACCAGTGAACGTTGTTTTGATGAGGCGGTGGAACGAGCACGGCGTAAAAAAAAGCAAGGATTGGATATGCATCAAGTATATGAAGGATTAACCTCTGGGGTTAGCATCAATAATGAGAATATTGTGGAAAGGGGCGCGTTGTTGGCCCGCGAATTAGTTCATCATGTGATACAAACCCCAAACCGAGGGTGGAAAGTTCTCGCGGAATTTTGGGCAGAGTTGCTCTTGTATCTGGCTCCGACGGATGATGTAGGAGTGCATGGAGATTATCTTGCTAGAGGGGGTGAGTTCATCACACACCTTTGGGTTCTTCTTACTCATGCTGGGGTTTTCGCAAGAGAATCGTCTTCTTGAGCCATCCATGTCCGAGAAGGTTTGCTCTATTAATTGTGTGTGCATATGTTGTTTTTAAACTAATGTTTGTGCTTGATTTTGAGTTGCTCTATTAGTTGCGTCTGTTTTGTTTACCTCAAAAGTACGGTATTACGCGTGTGTTGTGAAATTCGGGTGGGCCGAGAGAACTGGGTGACGTGTCGGGGTAAACTTAACCACTTCGTATATAAGGTTAGGATCCACCTTTCTACCCAAAAGCTTAAGCCTATGGGTAGGGGTTTCACCTTATTTATATACTAGTGGATTTCTAATCCTTTTGTCGATGTGGGAAGGCCACAATCTCATCCCAACACGCCCCCTCAAGTGGTAACTAGCCTGGCCTAGTTAGCACTTGGACAGACGGGTCTAGCATCTCATTCTCTTTATAGCTAACCCAAAGAACGGGTGGTGGCATCTCAATCTCTTTATAGCCAACTCGACCCAAAGAACGGGCGGGTAGCTCATAATGCTAAACCCGAGCCCAAATAGCCAGGAAGAAACGGACCCGGACCGAACCGGCTCTGATACCATGTGAAATTCCGGTGGGCTGAGAGAACTGGATGACGTGTCGGGGTAAACTTAACCACTTCGTATATAAGGTTAGGATCCACCTTTCTACCCAAAAGCTTAAGCCTATGGGTAGGGGTTTCACCTTATTTATATACTAGTGGATTTCTAATCCTTTTGTCGATGTGGGAAGGCCACAATCTCATCCCAACATGTGTAGACTGTAGTGCCATCCAGAAAAGTGAGAGAACGAGAGAAAGAATGTTTGTAGTACCTCCTTTCATTGATGTATAGTATGTTTTGAGTTGACTTTTGTTTGCCCACTAATAATTACTGTTTTACGTAGTTTGTTCAAAAAAGTCGAATACTACAACATATGCTTCTCTACCGATGAGGAAAAGACTTGCATATAGTTCATATAATTTTGCTTGTATTGAAACAATGTATCGAGTCGATACACCATTTTTAGGATGTAAAGTAAGAAAAAGAGGTATTTTATAAAAAAGATGGAGTTGAAATTAAATTGGAAGAAATCACATACTAAGTCAAGCTTTTTGAAGAATTTTTTTTTACGTTTCTTTGCCGTGATAAATATTGATATACTAAGAACATCCACGATGCAGACTAGTTATATTTCTTAACACTTAAAAAAAAAAGTCTAAAAAATCAGATCATATGTTAGAGGTGTAAACAAAAAAATTTCTTCTTTAAGAATACAAAACTGACACATTTATCTGTAATTTTTTTGATGTAGAGGTGAGAGATTATCAAAAAGCAACTTAAGAAATCTTTTCCCATCCCCATGTTTGCATTGTGGATGCTCTAGTCATGTACTTTATCATAGGGCTGAGCACCGGTCCAAAACAGGACCGGACCGGGGACCGGATGCCCCTAAATATATGGACCGGGGACCGGACCGGAAAACTCCGGTCTGGTCCGGTCCCGGTCCGGTCCGGTTTTGGACCGGATTTTTATTTTTTTAAAAAAATAATACTCCCTCCGTTTAAATTTGTAGGTCGTTTTAGCCTTTGCTTCCCGTTTAGAATTGTTTGCCGTTCTACCATTTTATACCCCTAATCTGGCCTGATTTGCCCCTTTAGATAATCAATTTTTAAAAGGCAACTAATCACATTATTTATCCGTATATTCTTCTTCTTACTCCGTATCACCCATATTTTTTGTTTACCTTCAATTGATGAGAATCTCGGTTAACACAATCTCCCCCAAAATTATGTTCACCAAAATGAAAATTAGCGCCAAATCTAAAATGAATTAAATTTTGTTTACCGCTGAATTCAAAATTTGGGAATGGTCTTCTTCTCTATACCTAAACCTATACTTTAACTACTCCTTAATTTGCTTTAAATTATCTTGGAGTCAATCAACTAGTCAAGGTAATACTCCATTTTTTCTTTGTTAATCATCATCAATATTTTAATCAAGTTTTCATGTACCATAGTTCCTTTTTGTTTGTACTGATGTTTATGATTGTTTATGAGTAGTTGTTGTGGATCGAGATTACTCGGTATGGCTTCCCCTGGTGCTATAGACATTAACGATCCTGATTTCTATGCGAAACTTCGAGCACAAACATACCGTCAACCAAGAGACTTTGATTTGAATCTCCCACCGACCGATGAAAATCAAGTGAAATACAAGCATGACTTTGAATTGAACTTGCTACCAGACGAGGCATTTGGTCTACTTAATTTTAATACGTGTGATTTCAGGCGTGATTTCGGTTTGAACAAGCGTTACATTGAAGTGGGACAACTTCATCCCGACAAGGGATTAGAGGATGCAATAGTGATTGCATTGAAGGACGTGCTTCCAAATTTCTACTGAAATTAGAGTATTTAATCTTCATTGATAAATTGACATTGGTCTAGTATCTTCCTGCTACGAAAGGCCATCAATTTTCTTGAAGTAGTATTTTAAATTTATTTACGTATATGTAATAATCACAGCTACTCTCACTTTGAATAGCTTCATTATTCCTTTTTGGCTTCTACTTTCCAACACTGTCTTTGCATTCTGTGTACCTAAAGTGGGCCATGATTGGTATCCTCTTGCAATTTGGTGGTCTTGAGTATGTATAGATGATAATTATGCTTATTGGTGTCAGTTTTGAGTGTGTTTTCTTTTACTGGCTTTTCTTTCCAAACAAAAGTAATGTACAGGAGATGAAGAATTTCGCCCACTTGATATCTTTGATGGCTAGCATTATAAATAAGTGCTCAAATTTCAGCATCATGTACTGATAGCCTCAGCCACATTAAATTGTATCAGGATGATAAGTGGTGAAAGTAGGAATAATGTTGTTCAACGGAGAATTAACTATAGGATCACTAATGCAGTCATAAATATCATCTTCACATAGCCAACAAGGCAAAGAATCGCCTTAGTAAATACCAGCTCATGTTAAAAGGATTGATTCAATTTATAAAAAAAAAGGTTATGAAAAGATGCATTCAACAATTATTATAAATCAAAAACTAGAAGTTGTGAGCAGAGTTTACTAGTACTCCTTGACAACAACAATGAGCAAAAACACTGGATAGCAAATCCTTGTTTTTCCTAGATCAAGGGCTAATTACCATAGTTGATGTAGGCTTTTAGAGAAACATAAGTTCGTGTAGGATCTTTGATAGGGATTGGCAATACACATTTGTTGTTTCCGCCTGTAACTCATCTTTTGTGCCAATAAGTCAGAAAGCCCTTCTCTTGGAATTCCTATATGTGTATACTCTTTCTTAAAAAGGTGCATTATTTTTCAACAGTTATAAGATCAACTTTGTACAATCACCTTGAAAGAGCTTCCATAAAATATAAGATCAACAATACTCCGTACTACTCCATTAAAAAATCAGCTCATCCATGTCACTGTATACAACAAAAAAATGCATTCCTTTCCAACCACTCCATAAAAAAATCAGTTCATCCACAGTGAGAATAAAAGGCTACCACAGCAAAAAGTGCATTGTTTTTCAACAAAATTGACAGTACACAATACGGAGTACTATAAAAAAACCAGTTCTAAAACAAAGCAATAGCAACTGAAAGCAAGTCTTGAAGAAGTAAAATATAGAATGAATAAGGCCTCATTGTAATAGTTGAATGGTATTTTCTACCAAAGCATATTCACAAGGAATTTGTTTTGGTAAAAGACCATCCTTTTCTAACCCTTCCTTGCGTATATGAGGTATTTTATACCGATTAGATCCTCTTACTTCCATTGTCTTCCTCATACATAGTTGCAAGGACAGAAAAAACATGGTTGATCCTTTCTGTTGGGTACTCCTCAAATGCCTTATGAACAGCAACAATTAGCTCATCCATTGTCTTTGTACGCTCCTTTTGTTGCAAAGATTGGATCGCATTAAAAAAGCCAAGATCCAACACATTCATATCCGGAGAGTTTGCTGGCTGACAAAACAATCTTATATCGAATCCATTTGTTGACGCTGCGCTTTGGAAAGCCTCGTCATCCGGATGAATATGAGTTCTTGCATTATCTTGTTGAATGAAAATGGTACTTCCTAAATCATCTCTTGGCCACTTAGCTTGAATCGCCGGGATCACTTTTTCTATCAAAAATGATCGTATAACATCTTTTGTGACAAATGTGATTGGTTTAGTCTCCATGGTCCCGGCTTCTCTGTTTCGACTTCTTCTTTGAGCTGGTTGCATAGTCACTAGAGGAAACACTCCAATTTTCCCAGAAAATATCTCCTTTCCTTCTTCATCAAACCGTGGTCTTGCAACAGCAGCTAGAAACATCACTTTCGGAATGAAATTTTTGCTTTGGCATGAGCGTAACGGATCTTCTTCATCTGGGAGTAGGTAGTATGTTTTTGATTTCTTTGTCATATAGAACCACTTCTCATCAATGTGTACAACATTGTACATACCAACAAATTTTGGTTCATGTGGAATACTGCTCGCCTCCAACATAGAAATGCAAAATCGGAGTCGGTCTTTCTTGTTACTTTCTTTCAAATATGGCTTGATTGCATTTGAGTGACGGCGAAAATGACCTTCCTTGAGACATGAATGTAGTGTAGCATGATTCACACCCAATTCTTTAGCAAGAGATCTCAATGTTGATCGTTTATCCAAGTCAATATCAGCCATACGAACAAAGTCTATTTCAACTCGCTTCCGACCACAGTTTTTTGTCCGCCTATGAGACACATCAACACCTCTACCTCTTGGGGTATCTTTTGCTCGTTTCCATATTCTTTGAACAGTTCGTAATGAGACCGAGAACAAAGAAGAAACCTCCTTGGTAACATTGCGTTTCAATACTCCATTCAAACTTCTCTCTAGCAAGGCTTCGTATATCATTTTTCGTTTCTCGTTTGGTATAAACCTTGTCATTAGTTCACCTTCATAGTCAATTGTGTTCTGATTTTCTGCATTTGCACACAAAACACCTAACTTAGACAATCAATGAGTAAATGAACAATAGAATGAGTAATGAAAAGATGCAATCAATGGTTAACATCTTCAAGTGTGTAAACGATCGGCAATCAACGTATCTATATTTACTTGTCAAAAGTAACAGTATAAATTTATCATGTAGAATGCCAACCTATAGAATACTGACCTATACATAATGTATGGAACAACTTACTGTATAATGCTAAATTGTCTATCAATGCCGACCTATATAATGTATGGAGCAACTTACTGTATAATGCTAAATTGTCAATTAATGCCGACCTATATAATGTAAGTAATTAACTCATGAATTTGTGGTGATTCATGTAAACGATCGGCAATCAACGTATCTATTTCTACTTGTCAAAAAACTTATTGTATCTAACATGGAGTACAATAGAAATCATTTAAACACTACATACCACTAGGCTCATTGACATCATCTTCATGGATGGAAGACACATGATCTTCATGAATGGCGGGTGCATTAAGATTGATTCCACTTGCATATTCCTCGACGGGTATCGATGTTTCTCCTTCGATAGGCTCCGATTGGTTGGAATTAGACAATTCATCTGGAAACAAATTTAAATCAAATGTGATTCTAGAATTAGCCATTGATTGACAATTTTTCTATGCAAACAGTTGGTCATATACTAATCAAGTGACATTTGAATCAAATATTGGCTCCAACCTTGAAATTTGAGTACATTTTTAAGTGAAATTTTTTGGCTCCAAAGCGTTTTTGAGCTTGGGTTGATTGTAGGAAGAAGTCTTTGAAAAAAGAAAGTAAAAAATGGGCAGAATATTGTATGTAAATTATTTACCATTCTAAACAAATACTCCATATATATCCGGCCATCCACCTGCTCAATTTGTACGTAGTTTTAGTTTTAGGTAGTGGGAAGGGAAAAGAATCTTAACAGGATAAGATTTAGGATTTGTTAAAAATTAAGTTAATTTAATTAAAGGGTATTTAAGTAAAAACACTAGTACTCTTAATTTTTGTTGAAATGGCTTAAACGACATACAAATTTAAACGGAGGGAGTATTATTTGAATTAAAAACTAATTTTTTATTGAAAAAATTATAATTTATTTAGAGAAATTATATATAAATTATGAAAAATATAATATTATTAAGTATATAATATAAATGTGAAACTTAAATATTAAAAATAAACTATAAAAACATTAAAATTAATATATTTTTATTTTATTTAATTTTTATAAATATCTGATCCGGACCGGGGACCGGATTTCTAAAATTCATGGACCGAGGACCGGACCGGAAGTGCCTCGGTCCGGTCCCAGTCCGGTCCAAAAATCCGGTCCGGACCGGATTTTGCTCAGCCCTACTTTATCATGCTAATCATATATTCTTTACCATAATAAATATGTATTTTCATATATATATAAATATGTAATTCTAGCAACAGTACACTTGTGCATTTTAGACCTTAAAAAATCTAGATTGTTATAAAGAGGTTGATTGAGGTAAAAATGACTCTCATAGTGTAAACTAAAAGGTAATTTGGGCCATTGGATAAATGGAAGGCTGAGATTAAAAGGACATAAATAGTTAAAAAATATTGATTCACGTAACAAAATCCCTTATCTAGATTAAGTTTTTTAGATTAGTTGGCTTTCCGTTTTAATTTTTAAAGTAAGGGGCAATTTTGTCATTTGGGACTATCTTCCTCTTCCTCTCCCTTTTTTCCCCGAAGCTTCCGTCTCATCTGTGAAATTTTGGTGGGCTGAGAGAACTTGGTGACACGCTGAATAAATTTAATCACTTTGCAACATCATCTTTGGCTTAACATATCAAGAGACCCCTGTACTTTAACGTTTTTTCCCAACAAACCCCTCTACTTAAAAATGTTCTATTAGACCCCTCTAATAATATGAATTTGTTCTATTGAACCCCTCATCACTAATCATTTGTTACGTAAAACAATCGAACACTTACTTGGCTCTCATAATTAATGACTAATCATTATATTATCCAATTTTATATCACATATGACTTCACTAGCCATATAAACCACGTATGATAAAATAATATACCAGATACGGTGGTTCATTTTCTATATTGATCCTATCTTATTACCGTAATTGTGACTAATAGAGTCTAATGTGGCTTAAAATTAGATTACATGACGATTACTCATCAATTATAGGAGTCAAGTCAGCATGTGTTTGTTTTATGTAACGAAAGATTTTGATCCAACAATGGGTCGCAATGAGTCTTTTGACATTAAACTGATCGATCTCGTTCCGACAATGGAGCTCCACCTATATTATACAGGGGAGAGTGAATGAGGGCTAGCTAGCCGTCCCGCCTAGCCCATCCAAAAAAATGGGTCGATTTAGATAATATATCTAGTATTGCGAGCCAAGCTACTCGACCTTGTTGAATAGGAGGCTCGGGTATGTGCATTGCGAGAGGTCCGTACAATTCTACTGATAATGACAAGATCATTTTATCGGGGAATGGGTATACTTTAAGCATTCCATTAGTTATGTATCAACGTTCCAACAAAAATACTTGTATGCATCAAAAAGTCCAGATTCCGCAGGATAAATGCATTAAAAAGGGACAATTTTTAGCGGACGGCGCCGCCACGGTTGGAGGCGAACTCGCTTTGGGAAAAAACGTATTAGTAGCTTATATGCCATGGGAAGGTTACAATTTTGAAGATGTTGTGCTCATTAGTGAGCGTCTTGTATATGGAGATATTTATACTTCTTTTCACATACGAAAATTTGAAATTCAGACTCATGTGACAAGTCAAGGTCCCGAAAGGTTAACTAACGAAATACCCCATTTAGAAGCCCAGTTACTCCGCAATTTAGAAAAAAATGGAATTGTGAGGCTGGGAGCCTGGGTAGAGACAGGCGATATTTTGGTAGGTAAATTAACGCCTCAGGTGGCAAAAGAGTCGTCCTATGCCCCGGAAGATAGATTATTACGAGCCATACTTGGCATTCAGGTATCCACTTCAAAGGAAACTTGTCTAAAACTACCTATAGGTGGTAGGGGTCGATATATATATATACACACACATATGATGTATATAAGATATTGTAAATTCGTATAAATACAAAATTCTAATGATTATTCTTACGATTCACTAGTGTCAATTCATGGGTAGATGATTTGTGTTTCGATGAATATGTACCAACTTCTAACAATTTTGCACATTTGATGTTAATAATTATGTTGAAACAATAACTTAGACTAATTTTTGTTGGATCGTAGAGCGTTAGCACAAGTAAGGAACAATAACGGAATTATTCCTTAGACATCGTTATAAACAAGCACACAAGTAAGTAAATAAAGACCTAGTTCCTTATAGATCGAGGAACCCCACAACAACCAAGTAGCTGTGTGGGTAAACCTCTACCTCTCTTGAAGAATTTTGAATGATCTTCTTCTTTTATTAACTCAGTTCCTTCGGACATATAATAGGCAAGACTCGAACTTCTCTATTCCTAACAATTTTCAAACTTCTATGGAATACTAACGAGATTCCTCAGCCTAAATTCCTAAGAGAAAAAAGTCAAAAAACTTAACTAAAATAAGCACGATCAAACCTTACACCAACAAGACTAGCGGTTTCCTTCTCACTTGGGAACTGCTTTACTTTCGTCGTCAAGATCGAACACTCGTCGTTAAAAACTTCTTCTTCTTCTTTTTCACTTTGACTTCACTCTTGGGTTTAGATGTTTGTAATGAAGAGAAGTGGTTTGCCCTTTCGACATTGTATATGTTTTATAGGCAAACCTTTTGTATAGGTCAAAATTTCTTTCTTCCCTTGAGCCTTAACTTCCAACCTTGAACCTTGTACCAAATTGACATGTGACTTGTTTGAATTTGAAAAGTACAGGGCCATTAGCAGGCATGTAGGCTGACAGGGCAGGCTTTGGAAGCTTCTACGTACACTTGCAGGTCTTAGGGGATTGCGGTCGCAGACTATCTTCTACGCATGTCCACTTTTGGACTGGCTTGTCAATTCCCTTAAATGGAAACACTACCATTTTGATTGCACAATTCCTTTCCAACGATTGTTTCCTTTGACATACTTGATTATACACATTGGTTCCGAAGTCCAAACCCACATACATATATGTATGATACGTGTTTACCTGCATATTTGCTTTCATTTGATTGAATTTGAATTCTTTTGTTCAACATTATTGTTTTCAATGAAAGGAGGGCCCATTTTGGAGAAGACTGTTCCTCTTCATAAAAAGCATTAAAGTAGAAGGAGATCGGTACATTGAATTTATCCAACAAAGTTTAATTTCAAATCAAGGCGATGAGGAGAAAATATATATGTAAAATTAAGGCAACGACTTTTTGCACAGAATAAATGTAACCTTTTCACCATGTCGTTCTAAGGCGTCGCTTTCGAAAGGCGTTGATTATAAAAATAAGAAATTACTAAACATCGTTGGCTGACGCCTCCCAGAACGCCGGCACACGACGGCGCCTTCCCAACGACGCCTTCACACGGCGCCCGACCGAAGGCGTAAACATTGTGCCCTAGCGCCGTTCCCGCGCCGTCCAAAGGCGTCCCGGGATGCCTCCCAGTGGCGTCCCACACCGCCGTCCAAAGGCGTCCGGTTGCGAGACGTCCAGTGGCAACTCGAACCGAATTACGATGGTGTTGCTTACCATCGCTGAGGACAAGGCACGTGACCGGATCGATTGAAACGACGACATTGCAGGCTCCGGGTCGAGCGTGGCACCAGAGAGGTCCCAGTGGAGTTCCACAATGGACCCGCACGCACTGAATCTTTGGCTGCCCTTTTCGGACGCGATCCGGAGGGCAGAATCGGGTTGACCCAATTTAGATTTGTGGGAGACGAAGCCCTTGGAGAACCAGGCGAGTGTGACGAGGAGGGTGTTTACAGGGGAGAGTTTGACCTTGTAGGTCTAAATGACGACGATTAGTGTGGGAGTAAATGTAAATAAGTGAATTGGGCTTAGTGGACTATTAGGCCCAACAATCTTGAAGTCTGGAACAACTTAAAAAGTCCATTTAAAACCGTATTATGGGAAGGTATTCCACGATGCCGTCCACCGGCATCCCACCACGCCGTCCACCGGCGTCCGGTGGCTCGACAAAATTTTCTTCCTTTTGTTTTCCCATAATTTAATTAATATAATATTCGGACGCCTTTAAATGGCGACGCCTTTGAATGACGTGGTGCAAAAAGTCAAAAAACAGTGTGCAAAAAGTCGTGGCGAAAATGAATGAATCTATACATATTTTGAGTTTCTCCATATTAGGGTGGACAACAAAACCGCATATGTAAGCTGATACGGTTGTTTGATTGCAAGCAATATTAGAAACAATGTGAATTAGTCTTCGAACATCTAATCAAGCGGTTAAGCCATTAAAGATAGTACACAGAAATTACTGATTCGACTCTATATGGACAAACGCCCTCAACCCAAAAAAGAAACAATGTGAATTATATGCAAGTCTTTAGACATGTTTGACCGTTTGAATTAATCGAGTTTATGACTAAAAATAGTAAGGTTTATTACATTCTCACCAAGTTTGTAATACGAACTTCGTGGAAAACGAAACACACTCAATTTTATTTTAGAATGAGAAGCAAAACAAACACAATTAATAGAGCGAACCAGAATTATACACAAATAGTGAATAAAGCAAGTTACTTGATCCATGATCGAGAGTCCACATAGATCGATCGACTTGCATATACAGGAATCGATTCTCTTCTCAAACTTGGATGGTTCAAGAAGACGATTCTCTTGTATACACCCCAGCATGAGTAAGAAGAGCCCAAACGTGTGTGATGAACTCACCTCCTCTAGCAAGATACTCTCCATGCACTCCTACATCATCCGTCGGAGCTAGATATAGTAGCACCTCTGCCCAAAACTCCGCAAGAACTTTCCACCCTCGGTTTGGCATTTTTATCACATGATCCAACAATAGTATCATTGATGTCAACTTCATTGATCATGTCACAATCCATTGATCGTCGTATCGCCTTATTAAAGAGACGTTCTGTGGTGTAAGGATGATCAGGAAGTAATTTCTTAGCTTGTTGTACTGCCTTATCAAAAAGACGTTCTGTAGTGTAAGTATGGCCAGGAAGTAACTCGGGTGCGAAGGTCAGTAAGTAGGCACAATACTTGGACAATTTGGTGGCAGCAAGAAAGTGGTCATGGTAAGGATCGTTATTGCTTTGTATAGTAGGATGGAAGGACTCACAAAAACCAGTAGCTATGTGCCAGACCAAGATAAAAAGAGCATCACTCTTCAATTGGTGTGCATTTGGTGAAAGCTCTGCCAACCCATATCGCGCCAATGTGTATTTCCCTCTAGACAATTGTACCTGTTGATCATGTCACAATCCATTGATCGTCGTATGTCCCTGTTGGAACAGTGATAGGAATATCACTAGAACAACGCTTTGCCCTGGAAGATTGTTTTGTGACAAAATGATGGAAACATCGTAAGGAACAACATCATCTTCAGTTTTGATGATTGACAAACTCTCTTGAGCTAAATTGTTTAAAAAGTGTTTCAGGAACTACGTCTGGAACAATACCCTTCCCAGGAAAAGTACCCTTCTCAGGAAAGGAACTTTACCCTGGAAGGATACCCAGCCCAGGAAGGATACCCAGCCTAGGAAAAGTACGGAGCTAATGCGTGACAGCTAAGAGGCAAGCGCGTGACAGCTGCAAAGCAAGATGACGTACTGTAGCTGATGTTCCGATCCATGACGTCACTTTCCCGTGCCATGTCAGCAATCCGGAAAGGATTTCTCCCAAAGTGCCCAAATTGAATTTAAAAAAAGGACACATGGCAGCGATCCAAGGGTGTGATTAAAGTAGCTGCCATTTCCCCTAAAAGGAAGGTTACTTTGGGAAAAAGAAAAAGAGATCTCCCTTAAGATCTATAAATATTGAACAGTCCGCTACTGTTCATTCACACCTTCAAACACACAAAAAACTCTCAAAACTAAGAAGAAGAGAAGGAAGAAGAAGGTGATCGGCGACCAAGGAAGTTCGGCGATCGGAGACCACTGAAGACCGGTGATCGGAACTGTTCAGAAGCGAGTTCTTGACAGTGGAAGGAAAGAAGACGAGTCCAGCTAGGGATCGTCTGGAGAGGTTTGCCTTTACTTGTGTTGTTGAGTAGAGTTGTTACTAGATCTAGGGAAGAGAGGCAAGATCAAAGTTCTAGGATTAGAGAGAATCGCTAGGAACTGTTGGTGATGTGTTGTATCTTGACGATCTGTAAAACTGCTATCAATAATATAAAGGGAAAGGCATTCAAAAATCCTCCAAGGGAGGTAGAGGTTTACTCGATCGGATTAGTTGATCCGGTAGAGGTTCCTCTATAAGTAAACGTGTCTTTAATTGTTCCATGCTTACTTTGAAGTTTACTGTTCCTGTTTAAGTTGCCTGCTTGTCTTACTATTCCGCTGCCCAAGGAACTGTTCCATAACTGTTCCTTGTCTGATCTAACGTTTTCGATCCTAAGAGAACCGATCCAAAATGACCCGGATTAAATATGATCCAAAATCATCCGATCCAAAAAGATTCGAAAATGACCCAAACCAAATTTGGCCTGAAATCATCCAATCCAAAATCATTCGAATTAAATCTCAAGATTACATATGATGTCAAAAGTAAAAAACAATAATTAAAAAGTAATGTTGTGTACACACAAAATATGTAACGAGGATCAAACAAATAAGTCTATAATTTTAATAACAACCAAATTCTATTTCAAAACTTTCACCTATCAAAAAGAAAATGTTCTAATGATTAAATACACAATAATCATTTCATTATGTTTTACATATCCTAGAGAAAATGAATACACAATCAAAATCGAGCATTTCTTCCCCATGAGAACGGAGCATCAACCATAATTGTTATTTCATCCATTAATTCATATATGTTTTTTAATTTAAAGTGTTTAAACTAGATTTTTTCCAAGATTATAGTATAAATATTGTAAGATTTCAATATAAATTTAAAGACCGATGATAAGAGTCATGTTTATCATTCAGAACCCCGAATAGGCCCTAATCCGAAATCACATGAACTATTATAATCCGAAAAAAACTTGAATCCAAATAACAACCGAATATGAATTGACCCGATTCGAAATGATCCGATTCGAATTAAGCAATCCGAAGAGGACCCAAACCAAACTAGATCTAACTCCGAACTGATCCGATCCGAAGTAATACCAAAGTATTACAATCTAAAAAGCACTTGGACTGAACTAGATCTGAACTCGAACAACATCTGAATCCAGATCAAACCGATTTGATTCGAACACAACCTGAAATTATTGTTTGACCCGAACAAATCTGATCCAAACGACCCGATCCAAATCCGATTTGAACGACCCGTTTGACAGGTCTCATATTAATTTTGTGTCATGTGTGTTTATTATAATTGTCAATATCTGACCCGACTCCAGAGACGGACCCAAACCAATCGAGAATTTTAGAGTTGAGATCCAATCCGAAAAGTAGCATGTAAATGAAAAAACCGAACTCGATTGACCCGAAAACAATTTGGTTGAAATCCGACCCGTTAGATTGACCCTATTTTTCATATATGTAGAATAAATACATTTTATTTCAAATATTATAATACGTTTTATCATTGAACATGAAATTTTACTAATAACTATTATTATTTAATCATAATATTATTTAATAATCATTAATAGTTTAAATTCTTGACCCGTTTGGTCGACTCGAAACTATACAATAACCTGCCAGGACAAGACCCGACTTGACTTGACATGTAATTCGATTAACTCGAACCCGCATTCAACTAGCTAGAACCTGAAATGAACGAACCCGGAAGCACACGAACCGACCCGTTTGGCTGCTCTAGGTTTATCCATCATCTACAACACATTCATCAAAAATATTGAGGACCCCTTGATTTATACATTTTTTATAAAGTGATGATCTCTATACTTAAAAGATCATGCTAGACCTTTCTATTAGCATAAATTTGTTCTATTAAACTCTTCGTCATTAATTATTGAATGCAAGAAACAAACGCGGACTGACTTGACACTCGTAAATGATGATTGATTGCCACGCTATTTAACTTCATGTCGCTTAAAACTCCATTAGACACGTAAATCAAATATTATAACAAAATAAACCAAGTATGAGGTATACTTATTTATTAAGCCTATCTTGTTGTCGTAATTGTGGCTAATGGAGTCTTACGCAACACTAATGAAACCCAAAAATAAAGGGGGTGGATAACGAAAGGATTATTAATTTATTCAGATGACAAGGTAGGATTCTCAATGATCTGCATGCACCTTTGTGGGATAAGAGATTCTTTTGGAGGACAAACCACTAATTAGGACGGGTCGAGGTGTTTTATAAACTCACTTCACATTATGCGTGCTCTTCTTGATATTTCAATACGATGATACTTTAGCATAAACGATGATTTTCTAAAGTCGTTTTTCGGTCCTTTCCCTTTTACGCTTGATCTTATTTATATGAAGTCTCGAGACTCAGATTCAACGATTTTTCCAACCTGGGATGAGCGAGCATGCTCCTATCTGGCTCATCCCCAGTGGTGCCATTGCACAGTTCGTGCGTGGAGCTAGACTTGGGTCCGGTTTCGTTGGAACCGGGTTAGAACTGGCAGAAACCAAAACCTTATGGAACCGGAACCGGACCGGCGGTTCCGGTTCCGAGGACGGTTACGGTTCCCCTTCCCACGGAATCGGGGAATCGGTGGTTCCGTCTGGTTCCGAACCGTCGGTTCCAAACCAACCCAAACCCCCCCCCGGTTTCTCTTCTTTTCTACACAAAAATATATAAATTATACCAAAAAAATACAAATCAAGCTCTAAATGTTTATATATAACAACGAAAATCACATTAATAAGTCAAAAGAGGACAAATATATTTGAATTTAATGAATTTTTTTTTAAAAAAAATAAAAGGTTATTTTTTTATTTTTTTATTTTTGACTGATTCTGGAATCGAAACCTGAACCGGGTGGAACTGGCCTCGAAACCGGTTGGAACCGGCCCGGAACCTGAATTGGAACCGGGAAACTGGTCAAGGATCAATTCCGGTTCCGATTCCATAAAATGTGGAACCGAGAACCGGCGGTTCCGGAACCGAACCCAGGTCTACGTGGAACAGTATAGGCCTGCCAACAGAATGTGGATGGCTAAGCTACCCTAACCCAGGTCTACGACCGACCACCGTACCCTCTCCAACATAATTGTGTTTCAGTGCACTTCTCTCACTCCTCACTACATTATCGTGTGTTTATCATTCTATCTTTTAATTAGATTACATTATGCCCTAAGTGCTTGTTTGTTTCACCTTTAAAATCATGGGAATTTAAAAATCCCAGGAAGTGACTACAAATACATGTGTTTGGTTACAATTATTTCACACAAAAATCCATGGATTTTAAATTCCTAGGAATTGCACTTCCTCCATAATGGGGGAATTACAATTACCATGGGAGGGGTGGGTAAGTTGGACTTCTCCCATATATTTAAAATGTTTTTTTATTTTTAAATTACAAATTTCTTTTTTGTCCTTAATTTACGTTATTATTTTTAATGAATAAAGGTTGTTATGGTAATTTCAAATAAATTCCCATGATTTTTCACTTCCCACCAAACAAATTGTAGGGATTCAATTACTAGATAATTGAGTATAGCCAAACACTTTTTGTTGAAATCATGTGAAAAACAATATATGGGAATTAACTTCACGTGATTTAACTTCCCGTGAAGTTTAATTCCTACATTCAACCAAACGAGCACTAAGATAGATTGAATATACGAAACGAAAGTTCTATAAATTGATTTCTTCGAAACGAAAGTTCAGGTTTCTTGTATAAATACTCATACAGGGCCGTTGAATGAATATACGAAACGAAAGTTCTATAAATTGATTTCTTCGATCTATTAGAACGAGGTTCAAAATCACAAGATCTTCTCTAATTCAGAACGAGGTTCGGAATCCAGTGATAAAATGGGAGCTTGTTGGATCCGGTGGGCCAAAAAAACGGGTACACATTGGGTTTATTTAATCACTTGGACATATAAAATTGGGATTCACCTCCTATTACAAAAAGCTCAAGGAATTCTATATCAAAATATTAATTAAATTTACATGTTTTAAGGAAATATTAACCTTTCAAATTGGAGTGGTTCCGATTATACACATATTAAAGTACTAACTTTTTTTTTTTTTTTTGGTTGAAAAGTACTAACTTAATCAATGGACATAACAATTTGAGAAATGAACTACAAAGTACGTAGGTACAAGCATAACAAATAAGTAGAAGAAACTAAAATGAAGCAAAAAAAACAATATGAATTTCATAAACTTAACGTTAATTAAACGTCCACTACACAAGTGGTTCAAGGAAAGTCAATATTGAATATTTGAAGAAGAACAAGAGGACTTGAAGAAGGGGTTTCGTGCCTTAAGCTTGGTATGCATGGCTAATGCATTTCACAAGTTTGATTGGGAAATTTTCAAAGAAGGTTTGTTGCGTATGAGATTCCACATTAACTGGATTAAGATCTCGACATGAAATGTTTCTTTTTTGCTAGTTATAGAAGGTCTTTCCAGTTTGTTTAGAGTTCTTCTTTAGAAAGATTGGGGATCGGTCATGTTCTAAAAGTTACATTGCTTCTAATACTCTTTTTGTTATGGCAAAGTGTGGCTGAAGTTTTGGCATTTCAATTGGTACCTTACTGAATCCGCTGCTCCAAGCAAGCATAAAATGTACTTTATTCCTTTCCTTTATTTGCCGTTTTTGTTACAGGTTCATACACGTTTTTTTGGAACTGCTTACATATAAGTTTTTTATTCACCTTAATTACGTTTATACCTAGTAAATAAGATGGAAAAAGTTGTTTTTTGATGTAATATAATAATATTACATTTCTTATAATAAACTGAAGATAGATATTTTGTGAACATATACAATTACGATTTTAAAATTAAATTAAGTCTAGGTGTATTTGAAAATTTTAAATAGGATATTAATATAGAAAACATATATTAAAATTTAACGTAATGGTATGAACAAGATTGTTTATTTTGTTTTTTTTTTAAATGTCTTTAGCTATATTAGTTTCATTTGTTAAGAAAAAAATAAAAAAATCTAAAATGGATAGAAGTTACGTATTAGGAGAATTAAGCTACGGAACAAACAATTTATAAAGTTGATGGGTACCAAAAGGAGAATAAAACGGGACATCAAAAGAAAAAAGGAAAAAGCTAGAGGATACAAAAGTAATTTCCCAAAATTTATCTGAGTTTAAAGTTTTTTCTTATGAAGGAAATAAAAAATTCTTATTAAGTATATTAAATATATATAAAGTAATAATTAATTTATTAAACAAGATTTAATTTGATATGAGTGATAAATATATTTTATTATCAAAAAATAAAATATAATTAACTTAATATGAATTGTAGAGATAATCATTTCGGTAGCTAAAATATAAAAATTGTTAATTAATATTTAGTTTTACATCTTTTAGATTTAGGGCATCTCAAACAAATTCTCCGTAAGAGCATCTCCAACAGTTTCTCCATTTCTCAATTTTGGAGAATATTGGAGTGTTTTGAGGTCCAACAGCTTTCCCATCTCATTCTCCAAAATAGAGATGGAGAAGAAAATGAGGTAGTCATTCCCCAAATTTGGAGCAAGGTTTCCATTCCCCAAAATTAAATTCTTCCCATATTTCAATACAAACTTTTATTTGATCTTTTATGTTTTAATATATAATTAAATATATATTCCTTTTTAGGTTGGATTGATCTCTATAATAGAGAAACTGTTGGAGTTTAAGCATAAAACTTTTAGAGATTTTGAACTTTAATTCTCCATTTTGGAGAAATTTTAGAGACTCTGTTGGAGATGCTCTAATTTTTTTCAATATAGAGAATCAAAAGCTATATTCTCTAAAAAAACATACATCAACTCTAAGAGCTTCCCCATTTTAAACAATCTCGTATTTATTATTTTACTTTTTATATTTTTTTTGTAAAATATTATAAAAATTAATATAACCAATGAAATGTTAACATGTATACTAATTCATTTAATGCATTTTCCAAATGAATTCTCCAAATTTTGGAAAAACACCCCATGTTTTTCCTCTATCCCCATTTTAGAGAATGGGATGGAGCATCTCTTGAAGTTAAAAATCTCCAAATTCACAAATACCAATGGATTTGGAACATCTCTTGGAGATACTCTTAAGCGACGTATATGTCTTAGGGAGGGAGTGCCTTGCAATATAATGGAATAGGAAAGATTCTTACTTCATTTACGTATCCAAGTATATTTAATTCCTTCTTGTACTATCCATGTTCTACATTTTGGGAATTACTGTGTCGTTCATCCGTTACTCGTCCCGGAAAGGTAATCAATCATACATAAAACTTGAGCTCCTGCATCTATCTTCAAATATTTGGTGCATGCATGAACATAGAAAACATATATGTGCATCGCTTATGTTTTTTCTGGCTAGCTATAAGGTTATCTTATTCTTCGATAATATTTTATGAACTAAGCCAGTTTGATCAATTAGTTATCTATATATAATGCCTGCAAAACCGTTTTTGCGTGCAGTGATCGAGTGATCCATCAATTCAATAGCGCACCAAAATGGCAACAAACTTAACCTCATCCTTAAATTCTTCGGTTCCGGTTCCGGTTCCGGTTCCAGCTCCAGCTCCCAATATTATTGTCGTGATCCGCGACATTCGGCTGCTAGGGGTTTTGTTGAGTGTGATCATAACCACCATGCTCTTGTTGTTCTTGTTCTTTGTGGGGCGGGTGAGGCGAAGCGTGCGCGGTGGATGGTTGTTCAAGTACTCTACCAAAATCAGTTATTTGTTGGTCCCAATCTCCATAACCTATGTCATGGGGCAAATGCATAACTCTAACCAACCCCATGTGTGGTACCCCATATGGGCAGGCGCCCTCATCTATGCATATGGAGGAGTTGTGACCATGACCGCCTGTGACTTGCGCGACAACGAGGACACCCTAAAATACGTGTGGCGCACGTTGCCTTTGGTTTTCTATACCGTATGGTTGGGGCTACTCGTATCCACTGGTGACCGGTTCTCCCCAACCTGGGTGTGCGCGGTCGTCTTCTTTCTAGTCTTGGCGGCCATAAATGCAAGGCAAACGTTGTTGGCTTTCTACAGAGCAAGCAGATCTAAGGGAATGCCATATTTGGTAGAGTCAACGGTAGAGTACTTGAAACGAGGTAGAGATGTCGACGCTGACCTTGACCAACTCGATCCAAGGTCCATGAGAGGATATAAGTATCCAGTTTGGGGGAATCCCATGAGGAATAAGAATATGGTCATCACCATAGAAGAGATATGGGAATGGGTCACTAACCCTCGAGAACATGAGAGCTGGAAATGTCTCTCCATCAAAGAAGAACCACCACAACAACACCAACAAGAAGCCTTCCACCCGGTCACCATCCTTGAAGAAGAAGAAGAAGTGATATCATCTAGCCAAAGGCCTCATGTGAATAGAGTTGAGTTTCTAGGCAAATGTACCGCTAAGGACCGTCTTAGGGACATCTGCCTTTCTCATGCCTTGTTTAGGATGCTCCTCACAAGGTTTGCGGGCTTCTCAATACTACAAGAGAGTCCTAATTTACCTCACACAAAGCGGTTCATCCTCGAGGGGTTGCTTGGCGGTCTAGATCCTCAACAGTCAGATGTCGAAAGGGTGTTTCGTATAATTGAGGTAGAACTCAACTTCCTTTTTGATCTCTTCTACACCAAGTCTCATGTGTGTAGCTCTTACAAATTTCGCGATATGTTGCTTCATTTAGCGCATATTGGTTTGCTTTGGATTTTTGCCACCATCGGAATCAACTTAATAGTACATAGTGTTGGTAAAGAGGATTTGAATCTACCAATATTTAGAACCCATCATTTGGAGGTCATAGTCACAAGGTCCGTGGTTCTCCTATTTGTGTTGCTTGAGTTTTGGAAATACGTCATGTCTAACTACTCAAATCGGAAGATAGTGTGGCTTCTTTGCACCGCCATTTGGGAGGAAAATGTTGGAAGTAAGTGGGCAAGAGTTACAAGAATAAGGCTCGTTGGAATTTGGAGAGTCAAGTATTACCTTTCTAGGTTAAAACTTTTCCTCTTGTTTTCCAAGCCATGGCAGCGGAAACTTGGTCAATACTCATTTCTAGAGAGTTACCATAGAGGCAAGTTTCGATCTTGGAGGATCTTCTCCTCATTGAAGGTCCTTACAAAGCTTCCAAGACCCGGCCAACATGCAGGCCCTAGTGTGCCACTCTCTCCACAAGTGAAACGAGCAATCGTTTCCTCGCTCCTTCGAAATCAACTTCAAGTGTCCCCGGGGATGAACACAATAGCGCGACATCATGACTTCTTCGAGGAGCTTCCATGTTCCTTAGGAGATCAAGCTTGCGCGGATGCACGCTTTGTCTTAGTGTGGCATATAGCTACCAGTTTTTGTGAGTCGCTCCGTCCTCCACAAGACACCAATGATGAACACTTCCTTGTCGCAACCCAATTATCCAAATACTGTGCCTACTTGCTCACTTTCGCCCCCGAGTTGCTTCCTGGTCATCCTTACACTACAGAACGTGTCTTTGATAAGGCGGTTAAACAAGCACATGATCGTTTCCACAACAATGATCTCAATATGCATCAACGACACCAAATTTTGATCGATTACAACAACAACGACAATAGCAACAACAACAACAACGACAAGGATGACACGATTGTTGTAACAGGTGCTTTGCTTGCTCGTGCATTAATCCGTGGTGTGTTAAAGAATCCAAACCATGGATGGAAAGTATTAGCAGAGTTTTGGGTGGAGTTGCTCTTGTATTTGGCTCCATCAAATAATGTGGAAGGGCATGCACAATATCTAGCTAAAGGAGGTGAGTTTATCACACATTTATGGGCTTTGCTTAGCCATGCTGGGATTTTCACTACACCGCGGTCAGCCCCTCCAACTGCTTAAATGTAAAAGAAGAATTCATTTGTTATGCATGTGTGTGCTAGCATTAGGTTTTTCTCATATTGTTTTTTTTTTCATATTTGTTTGTATTATCATTTGTATGTTTTATTGTTTGTGTTTAGGTTTAGTTTGTTTCAGCCAAAGTAAATTTAAGATGTATTATTGTATGAGCGCTTTGTTTTTAATAAAGTTATGTTTGTGATTCATTAACAAGAACCCACGTTTGTGTGCACAAAATCGTTCCAGTATTGTAGTTCATGATGGGATTGAATGATTCGGTACCCTATTATCTTTTAACTGTACTCTAGATGCAAGTTGTTGTAATACAATCCTCATAGGTATGTCTTGTTCTTATGTACAAACCCGTGTAATATTATATATATATAAGTAAAAGCTAGGCTACGGAACCGGGTTGAGATGTTGGTTTAGCTCAAGAACCGGTCTTATGACTTATGAGAACAAGATAAATGCAACCTCGATTTGATCTGGTTCAAGTGAACCGACTAAAACCAAAGTGGATGGTAGTGTCTAATGTTTTTGAGACTTGAGCTTATTCTTGAGTTGGACTTTTGGGCCGATATGTGTGGTTGAGCTTGGGGTAGCCCAAGAGTTGAGCTGGTTACTCCATTGGATGTTGCATTTTGGAGCTTCTTCAAAGTTGTAGAACACGAGCTCATATATAAGCTCTTGTTCTGGTTGTTGAGAGCTAACTTTTCGAGGATAAGGAAAACCCTTGTTGAGAGGGGGGTGGGGGGGAGGAGAGGGAGAGAGGAAGTAGGAAGGATATCGATGACGCCGACGACACGTGGTGGGTCTGATCTAGAAGAATAACTCCGCTGCAGCCGTGAAATGAGGTTCGAAGCCTAGCTTTTCGATCCTTAACCCTAGCTTTGCTTGCTTTTGCTTCGATTGCTTCTCTATTTAATTTGTTTGGTTTTTGTCTTTGACTTTGCTTAATTGAACAACTATGGCTTCTGATCTAAATCATATATTGGGTCGGGTCTCCCCAATTGAGACTTCCCGAATGTAGACCTCTTTGCGTTCGAATTGGGTCATCAATATCTGTGTCGATTTGGTTTTCGTTCTTTACTTTCTTGCATCTTGTTTTGTGGGTGAGATCGATCAGATTGGTTGACTTGTTCAACAGATTAGGACGTTAACTCAATGATATATTTAATAGATGCCAAGACCTACATTCTTTATCTTAGAAAAGAGCTTGTTGCTCCCAACTATGTCCGGTTCTAGTCTAGCTTATACGTCTTAATTAAATTGCTACCACGGAGCATGTATTGTGGATTCCACACTTACTTTTATGACGACATGTATAAGATCAAATGCAATATTTTATTCCATAAAAAAGCCAAATCCATACATTAACATTTCATGCACGAATGTGTTCCTTTTAGGATTACACATGTTATTCAACTTAAATCGCCAATTAACTTAACTAATTGGTCAAAACTTTCAAATAACAAACCAGCCAACTAACTTGAAAGTGATTAATCTCTTTCTAGGTGTTCACAGCACTACAAATCTTTCGGACTTCTCCATTTGTTCCGGTCAATACTCCATTACGAGTCATCTTGATCATAGCTGGTCCGAATTTGTCAGAGAAGCTTGAGCCTTGTGCAAGAGTTGCCACCACATCTTTCGTCCTCGAGTCAGTTGCCAATCTTTGATCGATCTTCATCACCCCTCGGTTTGCTATGATTTGGTTGTAGTAACCTGTATCAAACGTGTCGCCACTGTTCGCGGTCTGGTCCAAGAAAGTTTGGCTTTGGGTTCCATCTTGGTTCGAAGGGCATGTGCTCATAAGGCTTTGGACGAGAGCTGGGTCCATGGTTGGGTCCGGTTTGCCTGTTCCACTAAAGTTGTATAGACGGTCTTGGAAATTGTTGCAATGAGCTACTCCAACGGTATGAGCGCCTACAAAACGAATGTTGTTTCCTTTCATATATTGATCGATTTTACGGACTTTATAAATCAAAATGTCGTTATAGAGATTGTAAGTCATACCAAGAAGAACAACAACATCGTTCAAATCCAACCCCATGTTAGCTAAGTCATTGATCACGTCGGTCATAGGAGTGTCGGCCTTAGGAACATTGGCAGCATCGGCAGCATTTGAAACAAGACTGTCTCTTCTTCCGGTTTCAACTTCATACCTATTTCCACCAGCCTAAGTTGTACACGCGATCTCGAGTTAGGGAATGTTTATAAAGATTGTTGAAGGTAGAATTTAAAGTTATGTTTATAAAGGATTTGGTACAACTTAATACTTACCACGTTGATTGTGTCTCTAGTTGCCATGACCAAAATGTCAGCACAAGATACCACACCAGGACAAACTCCTTCGACGGCTTTCTTAATATCACCGATGTCATCAAAACCATCGAGATTTAAATTCTCCGGAGCGGTTTTCTCAGATGTAGCTTCGTCCAACATCACCGACGCATCACATCCCTAGCAACATAGGAAACAAAAGAGTAAGTAATGAATAGGTACAATATCATAGTACATAAAAGAGCATATCTTTGTCTAAGTGCATCCATGCATGAAAAATAAGATGCTCACTCTAACAAAGCAATCATGAAAGGAAAGTCTAGTAAGGTCCCCGACGAGCCCTGCATTCGACGCCATCATCTCTTTAACCTTGCTGAAAATGAACTGCTCGATGCTCGTGTTACCGCATTTGCCATCGTAGAAGCCTGTTGCGAGTTGCCCATCTGACCGGCCAACAAGGGCGGTCACAACGAACACTAAGGCGAGAGTGGCTACACTCATCTTAAGACTAGCCATTTTATATGGATTACAAAATAAAGTAGCTAAGTTAATTCAACCCTTTGTAAACTTCTTCTTAATTGGGATGAACTAATAAGATTGTTGTGATAAGAAAGTGAAGAAGCCATCGGTATATATAGGAAAACAAGTGTTGAAAAGTTGCAACCAAGAGCAAGGTGAAGATTCGTACGTATCAACGCGGGTAGTTTTGAGTGGAGAATTCTTGTGTCACACAAGTGTCATGCCAACTTTAATAGAATAATAATAAAGTGTAGATAGTGGGTGATAGCTTCAATAAAGTGCTTTTAAATTTATCTTTATCCCAATAAATCATAATTCTGGTGGGTAACCGAAGCTATAGGGTTGGGCGGGTTCCACTTAGGTTTGTGTACATGAGACTTAATGGGCCTTCCATTTGGGCCGAAATTTATGGATTAACTTCACATTTTTTTGTTAACTTTGGGTTTTAATTTATTTAGCCCATAAACATAACTGATAGTTTTAAGCCCTAGACCAATGTAAGTGCTATTTTAACTTAACAAATTTTCCACCCTTAGAGCATTTTTATTGTTGATTGAAGGCAACGAATAAAGAGAGTATTTAACCTCCATTATAAGTATTGATTTCTCTTGATTGAAGACAACAGTTTTAGTGCGATTTTTAACTTAATTTTTTTTTCGTCAAAGTTAATTTAAAATAACTGAGTTACTAACCTCCATTATAATTGTTTTAAGTACAATTTATATTGCCCTATGATTTTAGCGTGATAAGTGTTTAAGTCCCTCGATTTATGCATGATACGTAATCTTATGCCAAAAAAATGCAAGTAATAATATGACATTTATTTTTTCCGAAATGATATATATTTTATATAAAGTAGCATATTTTTCATATCTTAGACACTTATTCTTCATATATCATACTTTGTGCATAATTAATCCTTTGGGCCGATGGGCTTGGTAGTTGGGCCTTATATTTGGGCCGATTATTTGCCTACCTACAGTTAGAATTAAAACCATGGTGGTTAATTCTAAGCGGTTACAATTCTCCTTATTCATTATAAACGTGATCTTTTTGTGTCTTTTGACATCCAACGTTTTTTACTTCAACATAATCAAACAACCATGTCGATGGATGACTCATGACATGATGTGAATGACTCACATATAGAAGAAGTCGAGGGTCCGTTGCTACCGTATATTTTCTACGAAACACTTGATGAATCATATGTGGAGATGCAAAAGCATCAACAACAAGTGGAAGGTTTGATAATCAAGTTCCCTAGCCAAGGCTTCTTACAAAAGGAAGTTCCAGGGCAGGATGTCCTCACCCTTGGCGATGACATGCTTGTTAGAAGGTTTTGTGGATTTTCGGACCAAGTAGAAGTCATGTATCCCGTCCATTATGAAGAGAGATCCGACGGTTTCCATCCGGGCTGGGTATGTTTGCCACTATATCCCTTTTATATGGGATTTCATTTTCCTTTTCCACATTTCACTAGGGATTTCTTGAAAGTGTTTCGTCTATCACCCGCTCAACTTACGCCTCAAACATGGCGTATACTATACTGCATAGAATATGTGACTAACCGTATGCATGAGGGTTATGAGATTGCCGATCTCATGAGTTGTTATGATATTGAGTATGCCAACCATGGAAGAATATCACTCGTAAGTAAACCGGGAAAGGCTCCTCTATTTCATGGTACTAGTTATCGTATTCCACCGAATTGGTGCTCCAAATATTTTTTCGTTCGCATATCTTCTCTAGGTATGCATGAGGATTGGAGTTGGCTGCACAATAGATGGAGTATAGATGGTAATGTCTATATCACTTTTAATGCTAAGTATTATCCATACTTGTTAATGTGTACTTGCTAATGCATGAGATCGTATTCTAGATCGGTTCAGTAATGTAAAATGAATGATATCGTGTTGTATATTGCAGTTGCACTTTCAAGGCGTGTGGAAATGTTAGAGGATTGTGGCGCTGTAACGTCGAGGCTCCTTGCCATGTCGGACGGTGAAAGGACGTTTCCAATGCAGCCCATGAATGAATGTGCTTTGTTGAAGGATTTTTAACTTTGGTTGTGTTTTTAGTTTAGTTCGAACATTTGGTCGTTTGGATATTTGTTTTTCGGTTGAATTTGGTCGTTTGGATATTTGGTGTTTGTATATTTGATGTTTTAAATTGAAATGCATGATATGTTGTTTGGATATATCGTATATTGATTTAGGGCAAAGTGAGCATCGATTTATGACGTTAAATACGTCCTAAATTGCAGCATATGTTATCATAGTGCTGCATGTGGGCTTTATAGTTATCGTGGGCTAGGCTATGGCATGGACCAATACTTAATCTGAAGCCTTTGTGTTTACCAATGGCCTTATAGTGTTATCTAGCCTTCGTATTTTAATATCATGAATTTATTGTTTTTTTTTATCAAGCATTGATTGTATCTTTACCTCATTAATCAAATGCCACTAGTTTTTTTATTTGGCTGGGTTTTGTATCTTATGTCATTTTTTTTATTTGGCTGGGTTTTGAATCTTATCAAACATTGATATGTCTTGGATGAATTATATTTATATTTATAGATTATAACACACATTCAAATAAGTATAACCTAGAAATAAACATAGTAAAGCTTAGGATAACATACATTAAACCTAGATAAACTGAAGCATAGGATAACATACATTAAAATTAGATAAAAAGATCCATTATGGATAACATACATTAAACTTCGATAAAATGAAACTTGAAATACAAAACGATCCATTATGGATTACATGAGCTTCTTCATTTAACTTAGCATAATGATTAATAAAATAAAATACAAGACAAATGATACTTGAACTATTCTATGCACAAAGGAGGTCAGCTCCTTCAGATCACGCTTAATTGCTTGGATATCATCTCGATAAGCACCAAAGTGTTGGGCCTCGTCTATATCGTTGGAGCCATCTAACCATTTGAAGAACCCACAATGGTCACATTTGAAGTACAAACGATTCGGGTTTTTAGGTGACTCGGATATCCGAATTGTAGCTTTAGTAGCTGGATTGCAGTAACAATACGCATTCTTTGGTCTAAATGGAGATTTGGTACTTGATGATGATCCTTGATGATCCATCCTCGAAATAGCTCGAGCAAAATCTACACAAATTGGAAAGATTAGAACATCGATTAAGAAAAAAGAAAGAGGGATTGAAGAAATTACAGATTTATTTGAGGAAGAGGGATTGAAGAAATTACAGATTTATTTGAGGAAGGATTTACACATTCAATGAAATGAAAGATACCTTATAAACAAAAGGGTTTGAAGGATCGATTTTTGGCTTGAGAGGCAATTGAAAGTTTGAAATTTTGGCTTGAGAGGCAATTGAAATTTTGAAATTTTGGCTTGAGAGATAAGTGAAATTTTGAAAATTTTGAGCTGAAGGATTGATTTGATGAATACTCGAAATCTCTTTGAGTGTTTTAGAAGGAATTGATTTTTCTTGCTTATTGTGTCTCCCGCCAATGCATGTCTCCCGCCAATGCATGGCTTCATTTTCCAACATAAAGTGACATTGAATGCACCAGGATTATTTACAAACAATATTGTATTTTTGATTTCGTTTTAGGCTTTAGAGAGTTTAAAACCTGCATAAATCCATTTATAAACAATATTGAACTAATGTTGTGATTGCCACATCAAAAAAACTATGGAGTTATGACCAAAAAAAATGTATTGTTGTTTTTACATTATATTAGTATTATGTTTACATTCTAAATGCAAAAAATTAGTATTTAAGCCTTTTTGAGGATTATTTATAAACAATATTGTATTTATGATTTCGCTTTAGGTTTTAGAGTTTACAACCAACGTGAATCCAATTTCAACATATATTAACCAACATAGATCGGATCGTACAATCTATTGTAAGGGGAAATAACCAACATAGATCGGATCGTACAATCGATTTATGACTTTAGGGTCGTCGAATCGTTGGAATTGGAGGATCGAGTCGGGATTCGGATAACATCGTTTACAAGGACACGTGACATACATATGTACATATTGTACGTCTTAGAGTAAGCTTTCTAGTGATTAAAGATGACAATATCAATATATAAGTATAACTTGAAACAAACTTTTACCTAAAGTATTGTATAATCGTCTTAGAATCGATTTATGACTTTAGGGTCGTAGAATCGTTGGAATCGGAGGATCGAGTCGGGATTCGGATAACATTGTTTACAAGTACACGTGACATATATATGTACATATTTTACGTCTTTGAGTAAGCTTTCTAGTGATTAAAGATGACAATATCAATATATAAGTATAACTTGAAACAAACTTTTACCTAAAGTATTGTATAATCGTCTTAGAATCGATTTATGACTTTAGGGTCGTAGAATCGTTGGAATCGGAGGATCGAGTCGGGATTCGGATAACATTGTTTACAAGTACACGTGACATATATATGTACATATTTTACGTCTTTGAGTAAGCTTTCTAGTGATTAAAGATGACAATATCAATATATAAGTATAACTTGAAACAAACTTTTACCTAAAGTATTGTATAATCGTCTGAGAATCGATTTATGACTTTAGGGTCGTAGAATCGTTGGAATCGGAGGATCGAGTCGGGATTCGGATAACATTGTTTACAAGTACACGTGACATATATATGTACATATTTTACGTCTTTGAGTAAGCTTTCTAGTGATTAAAGATGACAATATCAATATATAAGTATAACTTGAAACAAACTTTTACCTAAAGTATTGTATAATCGTCTGAAGCCATTTAACCTAAACCGTAAACCCTAAGCCATAATATAAGCCATAAGCCATAAGCCCTAAACCCTAAACCCTAGGCCCTAAACCCTACATGTGTAATGTAAAACCCTATATGTTAAAGTATTTCTTATATAGTCCTAATATATGTACAATTTCCTTGTGCAATATATAGAAACTTATGTACATATATATGTTAAGTAATATTTTAGGTGAGGTACCCTTGTAAGCAATATTGTGATTCCATATGGTAATAATCCGTATGAATTTAATCACTAGAACATTACAAACTCGAATGAGTATTGAAGTCATTTGTGCATTAAGGAAATATGAAATGATCACTCAAACTAAGTGAGATTGAGTAATTTGTGCATTAGAAAATATGGCTTCATGAATTATTGTATACAAGGATGAATGACTAATTAATTTGAAAATGGTAATTAATAAGATTACTCCTCCATTCGTATATGGTTACAACTTAGAATATGGCTACAACATTTGTACATAGATATATTGCATAAGGAATTATATGTTAGGACTATATGAGGTCGATATTTGTTTTATTTTTTTTATGATCAAACAAATACATTCATTAACTTAAAACAAGCCAAACTTCGAGTACATGATAAAATTGAAACGGACACTAAAAGGCTAGAATGTACATCCATCCGTTGTTTATTAAATTATTTAAATGGTCAACTTCATTTGCCTTCAATGGAAAAAAGGTTAATCATTGCACTGATATGATGATTACACTCTTGGAAACCTGCGCTGGTTAATTAAAGATTGTCAGCCGCCCAATGTAATTAACTTTATTTGTCATTGTACTTTCAAATTATTAACAAAAGCAAATAAAACATCTTTCCTTCTATACAAAGATACGAAATTACAAATATTATATTTGTGTACTAGACTTTTTCAATGTTCGAATGAATCGGGTTTTGGTGGAATCAGTTTTCGGTTGAATTGGTTTTCGGGTAACCAACTTATGATAACCAACATAGATCGAATTGTTAGAATCGTAACCAACATATGAGAACCAACATAGATTGGATCGTAGAATCGAATCGACATATGATAACCAACATAGATCGGATTGTAGAATCGAATCAACATATGATGATAACCAACATAGATCGGATCGTTGAATCGAGTCGTTAGAATCGTAGATCCCACATTATAGCTAAAGAATATATGATAAACTTTAGGGTTTAGACTCTACAACAACATAAATCAAATTACAACATATGATAGCCTAATACGAAACTACAAATATTTGTGAACTAGACTTTTTTAATGTTCGAATGAATCGGGTTTTGGTTGAATTGGTTTTCGGTTGAATCGGTTTTCGGCTAACCAACTTATGATAACCAACATAGATCGAATTGTTAGAATCGTAACCAACATATGAGAACCAACATAGATTGGATCGTAGAATCGAATCGACATATGATGACCAACATAGATCGGATCGTAGAATCGAATCAACATATGATGATAACCAACATAGATCGGATCGTTGAATCGAAACAACATATGATAACCAAGATAGATCGGATCGTAGAATCGAGTCGTTAGAATCGTAGGGTCCCATATTATAACTAAACAATATATGATAAACCTTAGGGTTTAGACTTTACAACAACATAAATCCAATTACAACATATGTTAACCAACATATGTAATATTTCGATTTTTTTCAAAATATTTGGTACTATTTTATCTTTAAAAAAAAAAAGACATTATGATTCTCCAATGATCACCCTCCCAATATTTAGGAGTTTGGAAACCTGCGCTAATAAATGCTTGTCAGGCCAATTATTCCATTTGTCATTACAGTATCTTTCATTTTTAGTCAAAGGAAATCAAACTTCTTCCAAGCCATGAATCCAAGCCCTAAACCCTAAATTAACCCTAAGCACTAGACCCTAAAACCCTAATAATTTAACCCTAAAACCCTTAACCTAGCATGTTTCACCTTAATAAAGATACAAACATGCATTATCAAATTGTTAATCACAACTAGATCGAGTAACTCCCTAGATCGATTATACACGTAATTGTGAAAATTAAGAATATTATGCTATTAACATTATATATATTGTTAATCAAAACTATATCATACACGAAATTGTGAACAAATCTTATAATAGTGACATTATACGTAGTGACATTATAATCGATCGGTTACTTTAATTCGTGTTTCGATTGAGTCGGTTTTGGGTTGAGTCGATTTATTTAATTTCCGATTGAATCTGATTTTGGTTGAAATGGTTTTCGGTTGAATGATAATATCGACTTATCTACAGTATAAATCGGAACCCAAGTCTTTGTTAAAATTTGTGGCACGTCTCAACCCTTTACTTCGTGTTTCTATTGAGTCGGTTTCGGTCGGTTCTCGAAACGGATTATTCCGACGGTCTAGAAACATAATAACATATAAGAATGAATTACAGAGGGCAATTAATGCCAAAAATCAAACTTTAGTATTTGGTTAGATTAGATTCCATAGATTGATCACTCAAAAATCCATTTTTCATGATTAACTTGCATTAAAAAATGTATGTTCACTTGCATTGACAATGTACCACTTAAAATGAATTGTTCACTCCAACTATATTAATTATGTTTACATTTCAAATGAGATTATATTTTTTCGGCCAAAATAAAACCCATTTACAATGTACCACAAAAGTGTCCGTTTAACTCCTTTAGAAATTACGGAAAAATAAAACCCATTGACCCTGATATTTCCCTCACACTGATCCATTGAAAACACTCTGACTCGAACCTTCTTCCCAATTTCTTCCTCTGGGGTGAAATCTCGCTCGTCCGAATCCGCTCACGAATATCTCCGCCGGTGAGTTTTTCTGTAAATTAATCCGATCACCCTAAAGCCTCAAGGTTTAATTTGGATTTCGAGTTGGAAAATCGTTTTTTGTTTTCTGTAAATCCGATCACGAAGAATACCCTGTTCTTTGATGCTAGGGTTTCAAGAACAATGGAGTACTACACAGAGACAGATGTGTTCAGACATTCAGCCACCGAAGATGGTAAGTGATGATGTTTTGATTACGGTTTAATGATCTTTGAGTTAGGATAATTAAACCCTAATTAAGCCCTAATATGTTAACGGCAGATTCGGCAGATTCAGGGAGCGATGGTGGTAACTTGTCATCGTGGACGGACTCGTCCGACGATGGCCCGTCGTCCGACGATTATTCCGGCGGGTATCCTCTTGAAGATTCCCCGAGAAGTTGCTCAACAGATGAGGACGACTCCGATGACAAGCCCTCCGATTCCGACGACTCTGACGGAGTATCATACTCTAGCGGTGATGACGAGAGTACAAGGGACTCCGAAGACTCCACATCCTTCATATACAACCCACCACACTTCAGCGTGAGAGTCGAAAGCCGACATCTTGTTCGGAACAATGGAATTGTAAGGTTTTTCAAACTCAGTGTATAGTAATCTATTGTTAGAATCTTGTTTAACTAACTTTATACACTTGTTTGCAGCGTGTACCTTCCGAGTTTGCAAGAAAATTCTTGCCTGCTAAGTCGACAAGGGCCAAGGAAATGATTCTGAAAACGGAACATGGATCGTTTGTCGTTCAGTACCGGTTCCACAAGAGGTTTAATGGCTGGGCTGCGGAACTCGGATTTGGATGGGAAAGGTTTGCTCAAACAAACAAGCTTCATGTTAACGATATACTGGATTTCGAGTTGGACAATCTCTTCAAACAAATCTACCGAGTGAAAATCCTAAGGTTTTTTTACTATACAACATATTGATCATCTTTAGCTAATGTTGTTATGAAATGTGGAATTACTCTAATTTTTATTTCATTTGTGGTAACTTAGGTGAAATGGGAATGGTGGAATGGTGGATGGTGCCAAGGTGGTTCTCTCATATTGCTCTCCATGCATATGAGCATTTTGCTTTGTTTTGTTTTAATTTGAAGTACTTTTCAAGTGGTTTTTTGTTTGTAAGCTCATGGTGGATTTGCTTGAATGGACATTGTGTTTGGATTTGGTGCGTTATGTCGCTGGTTTGTTAAGACATTAATGGTTGTTTTGTGGTTTATAGTTTGTTATTATTTACCATGACTTTTGTGGATGTAAGTACATGGTTGTGAACATGTGATGACATTAATATAATGGTGGTTTTTTGGATATGGATTCTTAGGTCAAAATTAAATGCATTTGTTACATACACTATATTTTTTTTTATTTTTTTTTTATAAAGGAAAGAGATTAGGCTAGTTCCTATACAACAGAAATTATCCTATAGCATCCAACAGGATGAGGTCCCTAAGGACCGGATCGGAACTAAGCGTGCAGGTCGTCACATGACAAAACGTGGCAGCGATGTGGTCTGCAACCGAGTTGGCTTCTCTGAAAACATGCCGGATACCCCAACTCTGGAACTTCCCAAGCAAAAGCTGGACGTCTGCCCGAATGAGCTCCACCTCCCACGGACAACTCCAATCGCCCAACACTGCATTAACCACCTGCAGGTTGTCGCCCTCAATCACCAGACGGGGAACGCCACACCGGATGGCTTCAAGAATCCCCTGCCGAAGTGCAAACGCTTCAGAAAACACCACAGAACGCCGTCCGAGAAAACCACCATCACAAGAAACAATGCCGCCTGAAGAGTTCCTGATAACAAAACCATAAGAGGCAATACCAAAAGAATTATCGGCACCATCAAAGTTAAGTTTAAAAAAATTATCGGGAGGTTTAGTCCATCTGACATTCCTTCTTTTGTTGGTTTGATTTATATTCTTTGAACCTTCATTTTTACCATCTATGTCTGTTTTTTTTGAAAGCATGGCTCTCTTCTAGTCAGCTATTTGTTTGAACGCAAATTCAGTTGTTTCTATAGGATTTATTTGGGGTTGGCCATTCCCATTAAAAATATTTTTGTTCCTAATAAACCATGTGCACCACCAAAGAGTCAACATGGATTCAATTTGGGTTGTAGTGAGTCTAGTTCGCAACTCGCTAATAAAGTCTAGTGGGTAACGATTGTGTGCATTTAGTTGTCCCAATACCTGACTAATTGCGGGATTAAGCGCAATTAAGGCCTGTCGAGCATGATTGCATTCAATAAAAAGGTGAAATGCATCTTCATTCTGTGAATTGCAGAATCCACATCCTTGCGGCACCGCTATATGGTTCGCAGCTAATCTGGATTTAGTTGGCAGTCCATTACGACAGACTTTCCAGATAAAGTTTTTTTGCTTCGGTGGGATGTTTAGCTTCCATATCCATTTGAGGTCAACTCTAGGACTTGTTTTGTTGTCTTGAATCCACTTCATTGTGCCATTGGTAGAGTACCATCCATTCTTGCTTGCTTTCCAGTACAGTCGGTCTATTAAATTGTTGACCGGTAAGATAATCTTTGCTATCTCATTAGCATCGTCAGGGTTCAGGACATGTCTTAGTTTATGAAGATCCCAGGTTTTGTCAGCCCGTATGTATGAACACACGAGTTCTTCCTCATTGATTACATTACGAGCCTCCACTTTTGGTGTGATTTTTAAATTAGGAACCCAACAATCTTTCCAGAAACGGATGGTTTTCCCATCTCCAACTTGCCATGATAACCCTGAAAGGAAAAGATCCTTGAGGCTCATGAGTTTGGACCACTATCATGAGGTGTTCTGTTGCTTGTTATAGTTCCAAAGGTTTTTGGTTTTTAGATATTTTTCATTAACGATTTTGACCCACAGATTTCCCGGTTCTGCAATTAGTTTCCAAAGAAGTTTCATTTGTAGTGCTTGGTTCATTTCTTCTGCTTTAGCGATACCAAGCCCCCCATGGTGAGTAGGCCTGCATATAGAATTCCAGCTTATTAACGGTTTGTACCCGCTGGCCTTATTCCAGAAGAAGTTACGGTTGATCTTGTCAAGTTCATCATGGGTGGCTTTGGTTAGGTAGAATGATTGCATTAAATAGTTTGATTGTGTAGAGAGATTAGCCTTAATCAGTGTTGTCCTGCCTTCTTGGGAAAGTGTGTTAGCCTTCCATTTTGTCAGTTGATCCCTTGTTCTTGCTGTATATGCATTGAATGTGTTTTTGGTGACTCTTTCGTTAATGAGGGGACACCCTAGGTATTTATCTAGAGCTGTAGTATTTGAAATATGGAGAGTTTGTTTAATCTGATTTTTAGTCGCATTGCTTGTGTTTTTTGTAGCTTGAAATGCTGATTTATGGAGATTGACTTTTTGGCCAGAGGCTTGACAATAATCCTCAATAATGCTTTTAACATTCTGGCATGCATGATTGTTTGCCTTCGCAAAGATGATAATATCATCTGCATAAGCAAGGAAAGGGATTTTGGTACCTCCCCTCGTGATCTGAATTCCAATACCACTCTTTGGGTCCATATTAGCACGCTGAAGTTGCCTGGCCAGCACTTCAGCTGCCAGTATAAACAAATAGGGTGAAAGGGGGTCACCTTGTCGCAGACCTTTGTGGGGTTTGAATTGTTCCGTTGGGCCATTGTTAACAAGGACTGAGAAGGACACTGTTTCAATACACTCCTTAGTCCATGAGATGAATTTTTCGTGGAAACCAAATTTCTCAAGGATATGAATCATGAATTCCCAGCTAATCCGATCGTAGGCTTTTTCCATGTCAAGCTTTACAGCAACCCATCCACCCAAACCTTTTTTATTACGGAAGGAGTGAAGAATTTCATGAGCAATAAGAGTATTGTCGTGGATGCTCCTATTTTCAAGAAAAGCTGATTGCATTGGGTGGATCAGTCTTCCCATGACTTTTTTAAGTCTAGCTGTTAGGATTTTGGAGATGATTTTGTATATGGTGTTACACAGGCTGATGGGTCTGTAGTGGTTAGTGGAGCTTGGATTGTCACATTTAGGTAGTAAAGTAATGAAAGTGTGGAAAAAGCTTTTCACAACTTTAGTCACATCTGGCCCTACAATATGCCAATACTTTTTGTAGAAACAGGAGGTCATCCCATCTGGTCCCGGAGACTTGTCTTCTTCAATATCAAAGATTGCTGATTTGATCTCCGTATTGGTCACGGGTTTAATGAGGGCGTTGTTTTCCTCGTCCGCAATTTCGTTGTTAATGGTTTGAGTCAATTCCGTCATTTTTCTTTTGTTGATATCTGTGAGCTGGAAACGGTTTAGGAAATCCCTATGGATTTCCTGTTTTATGTTTCCCGCTCCAGTGATATGAATCCCGTCGCTAGATGTTAATTCTCGGATGTTCGTCCTATTTCTTCGACCACTCGCAATGCGGTGGAAATATTTGGTATTCCTATCATTGAGATTAATGTGGTTGTTCTTCCCTCTTTGTTTCCAATACGAGTATTGAAATTGAATAAGGCACTCGCGTTTTTTATTCAATCTTTCTTGCTTTTGGGTGAGGGAGGTGTTACCTTGTTCAATGATTTCCTTTTGGATTGTAAGCAAATCATCGTTTACTTTCTTAAATTGTTCGAAGATGTTTCCAAACGTTGTTTTATTCCACACTTTGGCTTTTGCTTTAAGCAACTGTGTTTTTTTTACCAATTTGAACATGTGAGAGCCTTCCGGGTTAAATCTCCAGGCTTGTTTAACAATGTTCTGAAAATCCTTTCTAGACGTCCACATGGATTCAAATTTAAAAGGTCGTGCTTTTGTGACACAATCCGATGGTATCTCACACGATATTGGACAGTGATCTGATGAGGAGAAGTTGTGGTTCTTGGTTGAGATTGATGGGAACTATTGGATGATTTGGTCACAAACCAAAACTCGGTCTAATTTTTCGAAGGTATTGGTGTTATTCATTTCTTTCGATCTTCTCCATGTGAATTTATTCCCAAACGAAGGGATGTCAACTAGATTACAGTCGTTTTTGAAATCTTGTAATCTTAGGAAACGAGACACGGAGGGAATCACCCCTCCGAGCTTCTCATCTGGAGCTTGAATTTCATTTAAATCCCCCATCACAATACAGGGGAACTGCACTTGGTTAATGAACAATTTTAGCTTTTCACCAAAAAAAAATGAACAATTTTAGCTTGTTCCAGAAAAGATTTTTTTCTTGAGCTTTAGGAGGGGCGTATGCCATAATAACGACAAGTTCTTTGTGGTTGTCAAGATTTGTATATTTAAAAGCAACAAATCTGTCATCTTTATGAAAAGTTGTAATTGATTCGTTAACAAGTTGGTGATTTTTCCAAACGATTAGAAGACCACCTGACATGCCAATAGATGGACGAATTCTTGTGAGTCAAATCCGGCTTTAGTCCATTTATCGAGAGCCGGTAGCTGAGGGCATTTTATTTCGACAAGAGCAATCATTTGAATGTGCTCAGTTTTGCATAAGGCGTTTATTTCAGTCCATCTATTTTGTTTTTTCAGCCCTCTACAATTCCATAGGCAAATCTTCATATTAAACCTTGTTTGATCGGGTTTATATCCCGTTTTGCCATTTTTCCATAGTGTGATGGCTGGATCTCAGCTTATTTTTGTAATTTTGGTTTTTTAATCCACTGTGTTAGCCCGGTTAGGGTCATACATTCTGTTTTTAAAAAATTTCGGTGGCACTTAAAATGTCGTTTGAAGGTCTGAGTAATGCAATACATCCACAGAAAAACAGCCCAACAAGTCAGTTGTCCTTGTTGAGTTAATCCATACCACCTTGGTGCAGTAAATGAGTTGGGATTCACCAAGTGAGTCGACATTAGTTGGATTTGATGTCCAAAAGGGGGGTTTGCTATCTTATCAAAGATATTCCCCATAAGCACAGTAAATGTACCATTCTGGATTTTACAATCAGGTTTTGTTATAACACAGCAGGTACTTAGATACCCTGCCAAAAAAATGCAGGAAGCCTTCATGCAGTTCATAAGCACAACAAGCCTAGACCACTGCTCACTATTACTATAATAAACACCCTTTGGATCAAGGCAAGTGGGAATCACCCCCATACTAGCTAGTAAAACATGAGTATAATAGACACCCTTAGGATCAAGGCAAGTGAGAATCACCCTCATACTAGCTAGTAAAACATGAATATAATAGACACCCTTTGGATCAAGACAAGTGGGAATCACTCCCATACTAGCTAGTAAAACATGAACATAATAAACCCCTTGAGTGCTTACCTTGTGATAATAAGGAGAATAGATCTTGACAGCCAACTCAAGGCTCGACCAAACACGGTCCCTCCCAAGTGGAGTTAGTACCATAAAATTGGTATTCCCAGCAAGATAGTTATGCATACTTAAATAGCAACAAAAGCACGCATGAAATGAAATACTATAGATAAACAAGTCTCCTTGCTTAGAAAGCTGAGACAAGATAAGGGTATTGAAGTACAAAACACCACAAATCTTAACAAAGGCTACTGCCTCTTTAATTTTAAAGCAAGATTTCTTGATCATTGGAATCATTAAGCAAGCGTGTACATAAGGGCTCTTGAAGAAAGAGGGTATCATATTCCTTCTAGCAAAGAAAGAGGAAGAACAATGCATTCTCACAACATGAAAATAAAGGTTCATATTGAGACAAAACACAAAGATCAGAAGAGAGTTATAATCTTTAGTAATGTTAATAGTCCAAATGATTGGAAGCACGCTCTTAAAAGCGGAGGCTAGTGGGCAGAGTTGATTACAGTGAATAGAGATTTGGTTGTAACATATAGAGAAAGAAGTATGGGGGAACCTGGAGAACGTGACATGCACCGACCAACTGCACCAGGGTCCAGCAGCAAGCAGGTTGATCAAGATGACCCCCACTGTCAATTCAGAGAAAATGCAGTGTCTCCGGCGGCTTGAGAACCATTGCCACCGAGGGTTTCGCATCAGGCGGTGGGCAGGGAAACCCACACAAGAAACCGAACTCATACGAACCCTAGAGCTCCTCTTTGTGACCAGGTGGACGACAAAAGAGCGATCCGTACCATCCACCGTCGCCGCCACCTTCCTTTTGTGGATCCACCCAAACTGGATTAGCCGAGACAGAGTCCAGACCCCAACTCGGCGGAGACTAAATTGCGTTAGCCATTTCTTGATTTGCAACACCCACATCTTTTCCGGAGGAGTCGAACGGTTTTGTTGGGGTGTGCTGTTTCTGTGCCTCCTCTTCGGTTGTTTGATGGAAGCTCCCCAAATCTCTCGGATGTCGAAAAGCACCACCAAGAGAAAGATCCGTGGGAGGGGATTCACGGTTCCCTCGTAGCATTGAGTTCTTCGATTAGCCGTTTCGGTTGATGATCGTTTGTCGGAGGTAGCTTTCATAGCGACGGCGTCGTGAGATCGCTGACGTTTCTGGCGACGACTGTTCACAGGCGGTAGCTTCTGGCGGCGGCGTGAGGGCGCTAGGGTTTTTTCTTTCTTTTGGGAGCGTTTTTTGTTTTTGTTTTTACATACGCTATATTGAATTATGAAATCTTAGGTCAAAATTAAATGCATTTGTTATTGTAAAATACCCGACTATAAACTTAGGGCTTATAATAGCTTATGGTCAAAATGATGAAACTTATAGTGTAAGTTTAAGCTTAAGTTGTACTACTTGTGGTACGAAAACAATTACAAAAAAAAACACAAAATATATTAGCACTAGTGGAGTAATGATAACACCTACAATCATAGTTGTTTTGGAAAGCGGCTGTAATTAATGCATGACTTGTGAATTCGGCAAAGCTTGCAGACGCATGACTCAGATTTCGGTAATTAACAAGTTCAAATTTTGGGCAATTTAATTCAAATTTGGGCAATTCTAATTTTGGTGAAAAGTTTGGTAATTCAAATTTGGGCAATCTTAATTCAAGATTTTTGCTCAAAATAAATATTCAAGTATTGGTAAGTGCATGTACTGAAAAATGACAAGTATGGTAATTAAAAATTAATAGAAATTCTAAATGGTTTAATGCTTATAGCCGAAATAAAAGAAACCAAATACTACAACAAATGCCTTTTATAGAGTTAATGAGTACATCTAGATTTTTAGGCAAAATGGAGGTTTTGGTTTTGACATTGGGCCGCCCGTTAATGATGACAGTTGCAGCAAGATTTCTTCTATTGTAAGTGCATTTGTTTTTTTCTTTTATTTTTATAATAGCTAATCACAAATTCTTGTTGAGGTCCGGCAAAAACATTAAAAATAGTCCTATGGTTTTAATAAAACAAGGCTTACAATTCAAAGACAAACAAGTAAAAAAAATATACGCCCAGCAAAAAAAAATACAAAAATACGGTGATATACAATTAATTAATTCTTGACCAAAAATTTTTGGTATATGGTGAGGGAAAAAAAAGGACATGGAGATTCATACCTTAAAAATATGTCACTGTTGTCGGTGTATTGATTATATAGTAAAATATGATGTAGGTCCAAATACATGTCTTATGTTTTTATTAAAACAACTTAAACAATACAAAGACAAAAATATGCAAAATATGACTTAGGTCCAAATACATGTCTTATGGTTTATGTCCAAATGCAATTTGTATTTATATTTTTACATTTTGGAGTATAAATTAGTTTAACTTAAAAGATATGGTCACAAATGCCAAGTAAAACCAAAGATAGGCAAATAGAATTGAATTCCAATTGTATTCTTCTTTAAGGGTGAATAAAACCATCGTTAGAATCGTAACGAACATAGATCGCATTGTATAATCGTAATCAACATATGTTAACCAACATTGATCGGATCGTACAATCGAATCAACACATGAATGTAATATTCCGATTTTTAAAAAAATATTTCGTTATTTATTTTACGTGATAAAATATTTTGTTATTTATTTTATCAAATAGGGGCATTTGGTACTAATTCCTTTTATAAAAAAACAAGACATTATGATTCTCCAATGATCACCCTCCCAATAAATGCTTGTCAGGCCAATTATTCCATTTTTCATTGACTTTCCTTATTTAGTAAAAGGAAATCAAACTTCTTCCAAGCCATCTTCAACCCAAAAAAGAACCATGAACCAAACCCGAAATTTACCCTAAACCCTAAACCCTAAACCCTAAACCCTAAATGAACCCCAAACACTTAACCCTAAATCCCTTAACATTATGAAATGCATAACAAATATGTAGGACGATTTCACTTTGCAAAATGCATTTCATCAAATAAATGGATTTAACCTAGCATGTTTCACCTTAATAAGGAGACAACACATGCATTACAAAATTGTTATTCAAAACTATATCATACACGAAAGTGACGAAATTGTGAAAAGAATCTTATAATAGTGACATTATAATCTAATTTTGAGATAGTGAATGAATCTAATTTTGAGTGAACTATATTTGAAATAACATAATTGTTTACTCCATGATTAAGTCGTACAACATAAGCATATACCAATGTAATGTATGAGCTCTTATACATTCTCAAAATCATATCCATTTTAATTATCAAGGTTGTCAGATAACCTAAATTGTTTTTCGGGTCTCGGTCGGTGCGCGAAACGTGTAATTCGGTCGGTCTCGAAACAAAATATAGTTAACTTTGCAAGTATGCCAGATTAGATTAGATGTCATTTATATTGATCACTTAAACTCCATTAAATATAGTTAACTTGCATATTTGGCCAAAAAATGATAATGTATGTTCACTTGCATTTATAATGTACCACTTAAAATGAATTCATCACTCAAAACTATCATAAGAGCATAGATTAATATACTAATTATATTGACATTAAAATATACCGAGTAAAAAAATGTATATTTTGACATTAACATTGACTCCTCAAAAGGTACGCTCCTCTTGCCGTCAAACACTCAAAACACCCAATTCCTTCCTCCTTCTTCCCAATTTCTTCATACTCCTTCCAAATTTCTTCCAAATTACTTCATCCGTGACCCGAATCGAATTTATATTACACTGCCGGTGAGTTTTATATTTGTGATGCCTTTAATTTCGTTATCGTTCAAATTTTCTGTGAGAAATGGCTTTAATTTCGTTACCCTGTGTAGGTTTCAAAGACAGATGGAGAACAATAGAGAGGTGATCAATCACTCGGGAACGGACCCCGGTTAGTGATTATGTTAGTGATTAGTGATTACATATTGTTTAGGGCTTTAGGGTTTCTTGATCTTGTTTAGGGTTTCTTGATTTTGGAGTTATGCTAATCCTAATGTGTTGTGTGTTTATCGTTGTTGTTAACGACAGATTCAAGTGATAATAGTCATCCGTCGGCACACCCGGAGTCATCTCTTTCGTGTTATTCATTCATGCGAGGACTGGATTCCGATTTTGGCGGATATGATACCGACGATTCAGTGGAGTGGCAAGGATATGGATCTAACAAAAGTTCCTCTGATTCAGCCACTGTTGATGAAGAAGAACATTCGGCCACTGATGATGAAGGAGATTCGGCCACTGATGATGAAGGAGATTCGGCCACTGATGATGAAGAAGGAGAGTCCGACGGATGTGATGTAATCTCCTACTGCAGTTCTCAAGATTTTGGAGCCACCGAGTCCGACACCTCCAAATCCGACGTCGATAACAGACCGAAATTTACCGTTACGGTCCGATCCAACAATCTTATCGGCCACTATGGAATTGTAAGTGATGTGGTAGTCATTAAGTCAGTACATATAATCCAAATCTAGTTACTACGTAGTATTATTAATGATCGAGTTTTATTTGTGTTGGCAACTCGTTGTTGCAGAATATCCCGACGGATTTTGCAAGACGATTCGTACCTGGGAACAGATTCGGAAGCATGAGCATGGAACTGAGAACATGGTCTGGATCTTTTGAAGTGTATTACCGCTTCATTAGGTATAGGGGCGGGTATCAGCTGGGATACGGATGGAAAGGGTTCGTTGCAAAGAACAGCCTTCGAGTGAACGATCGATTGGAGTTCATCTTGGATAATCCCGCCAGACAGATATACCATGTGCAAATCAAAAGGGTTTAAATTGGAATGGTGCTATGGTGCTGGTGATTGTGAAGGGTTTAATTTGATTGTCTTGTTTAAGTTAGAAGTACTTTTTTTTTTTGATTCCAAGTTTGAAGTACTTTTGAATGGTTTTTGTGTTTGTACCTTCATTGACAATGCCTTTCCTTGTTGGTAAGGACCTCTGGTTGTGGTTTGCCAGAATTGACAATGTGTTTAATGTTGTCCTTTAAGGACATGCTTGTGGTTATTTGGATTTGGTTTGTTTGGATTTGGAGTACTAAGTTTCTTCTACAAATGAAATCATTAATTTTGTTTATAGTTGTTCATATTTATTCATAAGTGATGTTCCTTAATTTGCAATAAAAATTATATGCGTACAAGAGCAAGTTGATATTATTCTTTCTTTTTTCGACCAAAATAAATATTATTATTTCTTTAAAGAAGTTAACAATAGATAATTAAAAAGAAATTAGGCCCAAAACAAATGCTCAATATTGAACAAAAAAATTGCATTCATCAATTGAGTGGCCACTAGCACGGGACTTACGGCTACAGATTATAAGGATTCAATACATCAATTTTGTAAGGCAATTTAAATTAGATTAGAAGAATTTGAAGAAGTTCAAACTTATTGTGTAAGTTTAAGTTGAAGATTATTTTTGCGGTACAAAAATAATTACCATAAAAAATAAGCCAAAAAGGGAGTACTAGCTAATAATGATAACACCTACAATGGTAAGTGCTTTGGAAACCTGCTATAATTAATGCATGAATTGTGCATTTGGAAAAGCTTTCAGACGCGGGATTAGACATTTGGAATGCTTGAGTGGGCAATTTAATTCAAATTTAAGTAATTCAAATTTGGCTAATTGAATTCAAAATGTTTGCTGAAAATACACAATGAAGTTTGGTATTTCAAATTTTGGTAATTCAAATTTGGCTAATTTAATTCAAAATGTTTGCTCAAAATACACAATCAAGTTTGGTAATTCAAATTTGGCTAATTTACTAACTTTTTTAATGCTTATAGCAGAAATTAGGAGAAAGACACCAAATACTACAACAAAATCCTTTTATAGACTTAATGATTCCATCTAGATTTTTAGGAGAAAATGGAGGTTTCCAAAACACATTGGGCTGCCCGTTAATCATCACACAGCTTCAGTGATTTGTTAATATCTTTTCTTTTGATTTTTAACAAATCACTGAAGACGGTTTCATTTGATTTTTTTAGACTTAAATTCTTTGAAATGCATTTGTTTTTTTTTCATTTGATTTTATACGGATCACAAAACGGTTGTGTTGAGGTCCGGCAAAAAAAATACTTAAAAGGGCTATTTTTACCTTTTGATACTTCAGCCATGCATGGTGATTTTCACATGCAAAGATCAAAATCATATGCATGGTGATTTGTACCCTTTTATTTATAAATCGGGTAAAAATAGACGAGCTCGAACTCGATCGAGCTCAATATTTTGTTTGGGCTCGGTTCGTTTAAGTGATCATCAAGCTCGAGCTTGGTTCCCAAACCGTAAATCTAGTTATTATTATAAAAATATATAATAAATAACATTTTGTAATCTTAAGTTGTTAGGTCGACCCGAGCTCGAGCTTGGTTGACCTCATACTATACAATTCGATCTCGAACTCGATCGACCTCTGTACCAATCCACCTCATACTATACAATTCAATTAATAGAAAGCATGAGTATCTATATATACACTAGTGTTTGAATGAATGACTCCATGATAAGTCTTATGTAATTTCTATCTTTTTCACCTATTGTCTATCTTTTTCACCTAATTGCTAAGAAATTTCTTTTGTAAATCAACATTACGTAAATATATTCATTTATAGATTTAATTCTTTTGCTAAAAAATTTCTTTTGTAAATCAACATTATAATTATTTTGTTAAACTTATTAGTCACTTTGACTTACTTTGGATTGTATTTATGTAAATATATCCATTTATAAATTTATTTTGACGTAACACCATATTGTATTTCTTATAAAGTTGTGCAAATATAAAGTTAGGACTTACCACAAAAAAATTACTAAAGCAACATATTAATTGTCAACCATAACGTGAATGGTAATTATGAACATGAAGAATAAAGAGTGAATCCAAATTGCCAACTGCTCCTTTAGTCCTAGCAGTAAAAAAAAATTAATAATATGTAATCTTCCCTCTCCTCCCTTCACTTCACATTTCAGTAAATTGTTTTTTTTTGGTCGAAACACATTTCAGTAAATTGAATGCCCTCTTGAAAGCTCCAGAGAAAAAGGGTAGACGAAGTTTTGAGGAAGCTATCGCCCATCGCCGACAATCCACTTCAACCCTTCAGGTGAGTATTATTTCTTAATCCAAATTCGAAATCCTCATAACACGGGATTAATTACATGCTACACGTGATTTGGAAGGCCTAAAATATGGTTTGTTATTCAGTTTTAGATGTAATGGATTTGGGCTCTGTTTGAAACTAGGATTTGTGGTTTAGGCCTAGGATTTCGTAGGTTTAGGGGTTTATGACTCTGTTTGACGGCTGATATTGGAAAATAACTATGAATGCTTTGTGCTTGTACTTGTAGTTTAGTAATATAGGAAATTAGGGATTTGGTTTAGGGATTTGTGGTTTGTGATTGTAATTGTGGTTTAAATCACAGGAAACATGAGGACAAATTCGTGGGAGAGCATGATGGCCGGCAGTGATGATGGTAAGTGCTTAAGTTTTCGATCACCATTACTGATTTATCCTAGGATGACACATTCAACTAATGTGAAATTTGTTTAAATCACAGGTTCATCTTCAAACAGGAGTGACGGGAGTTGGGATGGCCGATTTGAAGAAGATTCCGAGAACGAGGGACTCTTCCGACGGAGTGACGAACTATATTTCAGCGAGGATTCCATGGACATGCCCGGCTACTAGGGCTCTGATCATCGCCGTGGTCCTCGCGGTGGTCGTCGCCGTGAAGAATCAGAGGATGAAGAGGATCCCGAAGATGAAGAGTCCGATGAAGAGGAGGATGAAGAGGATCCCGAAGATGAAGAGTCCGATGAAGAGGAGGAGGATGAACCTAATGAAGACTCGGTTGAGGTGTTGGAGCCCCAAAACAATGTTGAGGTCGTTGAGCTGGATGACTCTTCTGAGGAGCAGCCCCAAGGATCATCAGAGGATGAGTACCAAGGATCGTCTGAGGAGGAGAAGGAGGATTCAAAAGCTGAAGTCATTGAGCTTTCAACAGATGAGGAACCGGACAGGCCGCATTTCACGGTGGAAGTCAAGAGGCGCAACATTGGAACCAACAATGGTGTGGTAAGGAAGCATATTCTGTAAAGCTATGTAGCACTATGCTGTATTCTAGTATGGTTTTGATGTTGCTCACATCCTACTTCTTGTTGCAGCGGGTTCCTGCGGCGTTTGCGAGGAAGTACATTCCTCACCGCACCTCCAGGATTAAAACCATGACGCTCCGCACTAACCTGCCAGAAGCTGGACCACGGGAGTTCACTGTGGACTACAAGTTTGAGAAACACAAGAAATGTCGGGTCGAACTCGGACATGGCTGGCAGAGGTTCCAGATCGTTAACGATCTCGAAGTTGGCACTCGCCTCACTTTCATCCTTCAAGATCAGACGCGACAGCGGTATGATGTGGATATTGAAAGGTAAACCCTAGTTAAACCTTACATTCCTTAATTAAGGATGAATGTAACTATAATGCCTCGTTCCGTTATGCTAATGTAGGCCGGACAACTCTGCCGAGATCTAAGGTTTCTTCATGGCTCGGGATAAGGTTTCTTCAAGGTTTTGTTGTTGTGTGAAGGTTTTGTTGTTGTGTGTGTATCCATAAGGTGTTGGTGGTGACTTTTGTCTAACTTGTTTTCGACGGAAGAAAGGTTGTTTGGTGTTGGGGCGGGTCTTTTGTGTTGGTAATTGGTAGTTGGTAGTGGCCGGACTTGAAAACTGTGGTTAGTGTGTTGTGGTTTATGTTGTTTGCATGGTGTAATGATCAAACTGTTGTTGGACGTGAAAAATGGGTTTTATGATCAAACTTATGCACCCTTTGGTGCCAAATGAATGGCACAATGTTTAATGTCGTTATGTTGTCATGTTAGTATATATGTTCTGCTTACACCCTTAATTTCATTAGCATATGTTTTGCTTCCATTTGTTAACGTTCCAATAGATTTGTCTAACTCTATTCTTAAAAAAATGTGTCAATCCTTATAAATAGTAGTACAATAACTAGCTAGTGACAAGATTTGCTCAATGATTTTTCACAATTAAAATGACTAGTAAGGAACAAAATAACTAGTACGTGACTTTCTATCAAAAAAAAAAAAAAAAACTAGTACGTGACTTGACCGAAAACACTTGATGAATACTAACTATTGACCATTATGGGCAATATATTTGCTAAGGATATTGCCTCCAACATATTTATGTTTTGATCCGTCGGGTATATTAAATAATTCATATATTAAGTAATTTGAACCTTTCTTAATATATTAAGTAATTGGTAACCTCTTTAAAGAAGTTAACAATAGATAATTAAATAGAAATTTGGCCCAATACAAATGCTCAATATTGAACAAAAAAATTGCATTCATCAATTGAGTGGCCACTAGCACGGGACTTACGGCTACAGATTATAAGGATTCAATACATAAATTTTGTAAGGCAATTTAAATTAGATTAGAAGAATTTGAAGAGGTTCAAACTTATTGTGTAAGTTTAAGTTGAAGATTATTTTTGCGGTACAAAAATAATTCCCATAAAAAATAAGCCAAAAAAGGAGTACTAGCTAATAATGATAACACCTACAATGGTAAGTGCTTTGGAAACCTGCTATAATTAATGCATGAATTGTGCATTTGGAAAAGCTTTCACATGCGGGATTAGACATTTCGAATGCTTGAGTGGGCAATTTAATTCAAATTTGGGTAATTCAAATTTGGCTAATTGAATTTAAAATGTTTGCTAAAAATACACAATCAAGTTTGGTATTTCAAATTTAATACAAATTCAATTCTGGCTAATTTAATTCAAAATGTTTGCTCAAAATACACAATCAAGTTTGGTAATTCAAATGTAGTACATATACTAACTTTTTTAATGCTTATAGCAGAAATTAGGAAAAAGACACCAAATCCGACAACAAAGGCCTTCTCTTTCAAGTGCATTTGTTTTTTTCTTGTTTGTTTTTAGTAAAACAAACAAGACTCAAAAAATCCAAAGACAAAGAATTAACAAAAAAATCTATCGGCATGTAAAATTACTTAATTCTTTGCATATATTATTTGGTACTATATGGTGAGGGAAAAAAATAGGACATGGTGATTTTTGACTTAAGTCCAAATGCATGGCCTATGGTTTTAATAAAACAAGACTTAATTTGGTTTTTACCCTTTTATAAATCAGCCATGCATGGTGATTTTTACCTTTTTATAATTCGGCCATGCATGGTGATAACCTCTTGAAATCTTTTATGGGGTTCACTCTATCCTTATTAGGGTTTTAGTTTCTATTTTTGGTATGCTTATTATGGGCCCTTAGGACACACAATACAAAAATAGACGATCTCTAATTCGAGCTCGAACTCGATCGAGCTCAATATTTTGTTTGCGCTCAGTTCGTTTAAGTGATCATCGAGCTCGAGCTTGGTTCACATATGAACACTCGGACGATCTTGTAAACGAACATGCATATTAATGTAGTGATTATAGTGCATCCTCGGCGTAACATATGAATAGACGGTTACAACAATGAATCGATCAATCGACCTTATAAATTTAATTCTTTTGTTAAAAAATTTCTTTTGTAAATCAACATTATAATTATTTTGTTGAACTTATTAGTCACTTTGACTTACGTTGGATCTAGTTATTATTATAAAAATATATAATAAATAACATTTTGTAATCTTAAGCTGTTAGGTCGACCCGAGCTCGAGCTTGGTTGACCTCATACTATACAATTCGATCTCGAACTCGATCGACCTCTGTACCAATCCACCTCATACTATACAATTCAATTAATAGAAAGCATGAGTATCTATATATAATTATATACACTAGTGTTTGAATGAATGACTCCATGATAAGTCTTATGTAATTTCTATCTTTTTCACCTATTGTCTATCTTTTTCACCTAATTGCTAAGAAATTTCTTTTGTAAATCAACATTATGTAAATATATTCATTTATAAATTTAATTCTTTTGTTAAAAAATTTCTTTTGTAAATCAACATTATAATTATTTTGTTTAACTTATTAGTCACTTTGACTTACGTTGGATTGTATTTATGTAAATATATCCATTTATAAATTTATTTTGACGTAACACCATATTGTATTTCTTATAAATTAGGACTTACCAACAAAAAATTACTAAATCAACATATTGCCAACTGCTCCGTTAGTCAACTGCTCAACTGCTCCTAGCAGATAAAAAAAAATTAAAACAGTATAAGCTTCCCTCTTCTCCCTTCACATCACATTTCAGTAAAATCAATGCCCTGTTGAAAGCTCCAGAGCAAAAGGGAAGAAGAAGTTTTGAGGAAGCTATCGCCCATCGCCGAGTTACCATTCACTTCAACCCAAAGGTGAGTCTACGTCCTATAATCCAAACTCGAAATCCTCATAACACGGGATTACATGATACACGTGATTTGGAAGGCCTAAAATATGGTTTGTTATTCAGTTTTAGATCTAATGGATTTGGGCTCTGTTTGAAACTAGGATTTGTGGTTTAGGGCTAGGATTTCGTAGGTTTAGGGGTTTATGACTCTGTTTGACGACTGTTCTTGGAAAATAACTATGATTGCTTTGTGCTTGTACTTGTGGTTTAGTAAGATAGGAAATTAGGGATTTGGTTTAGGGATTTGTGGTTTGTGGTTGTAATTGTGGTTTAAATCACAGGAAACATTAGGACAAATTCGTGGGAGACCATGATGTCCGGCAGTGATGATGGTAAGTGCTTAAGTTTTCGATCACCATTACTGATTTCTCTTAGGGTGACACATTCAACTCATGTGAAATTTGTTTAAATCACAGGTTCATCTTCAAACAGGAGTGACGGGAGTGTGGATGGCCGATTTTATGGAGCCTCGGACTCCCAACCTCTCTTCGGACCGCATGACGACCTATATGTCAGCGATGATTCCATGGACATGCCCGGCTACTGGGGCTCTGATGGTCGCCGTGGTCGTCGCCGTAATCATCGCCGTGAAGAATCAGAGGATGAAGAGGATATCGAAGATGCAGAGGAGGATGAAGAGGATTCCGAAGATGAAGAGTCCGATGAAGAGGATTCCGAAGATGAAGAGTCCGATGAAGAGGAGGAGGATGAAGCTAATGAAGACTCGGTTGAGGTGTTGGAGGATTCAAAAGGACAAGTCGTTGAGCATTCTGTAGAAACGTCGGAATCGGCCGAGCCGCATTTCACGGTGGAAGTCAAGAAGCGCAACATTGGAACCAACAATGGTGTGGTAAGGAATCATATTCTGCATAGCTATGTAGCACTATGTCGTATTCTAAGTATGGTTTTTATTGTTGCTCACATGATACTTCTTGTTGCAGCGGGTTCCTGCGGCGTTTGCGAGGGAGTACATTCCTCGCGTCACCTCCACGATCCAAACCATGACGCTCCGCACTCTCCGCCCAAGAGGACCACTGGAGTACACTGTGGCATTCAAGTTTGAGGAAAACAAGAAAGGCCGGGTCGAGCTCTTAACTGGCTGGCACATCTTCCAGGACGAAAACGAGCTGGAAGTTGGCACTCGCCTCACTTTCATCCTTAAAGATCAGCAGCGACAGCGGTATGATGTCGAGATTGCCAAGTAAACCCTAGTCAAACATTACATTCCTTAATTAAGGATGAATGTAACTATAATGCCTGGTTCCTTTATGCTAATGCAGGCCGGGTGTTGTACCATAAGGGTTGTTTACTTTGTCTTCGACGGAATGAAGGTGGTTTGTTGTTGGGGCGGTTCTTTGTTGATGGTACTTGGGAGTTGGTGGCTGGACGTGAAAACTGTTGTTAGTGTTGTGGTTTATGTTTTTTTTCCTTGATCAGATGTTGTGGTTTATGTTGTTGGCATGGAACATGTTGTTGGACGTCAGATGTTGTGGTGGTCGTTTTGTTGATCAGATGTTGTGGTGTTGGTGTTAGGATCAAACTTTTGCAAGACGTGAACGATCGGTTGGACGTGAACGATCGGTTTTATGATCAAACTTAAGGTCGTTATTTTGTAATGTTATAATGTATGTTCTGCTTACACCCTTTATTTCATGTTCATATGTTTTGCTTCCATTTATTCTAATAGATTTGTCTAACTCTATCCTTATACTTGTGTCAATCCTTATAAATAGTAGTAAAAAAACTAGTGACCAAAATAAAAAGATAGCAAACAAAGCTAAGTTATACTTCCTCCAAGTCTTATAATATAAAACGAAAATTTCGACCAAAATAAAAAGATACGGAGTAGCAAACAAAGCTAAGTTACTTCCTCCAAATCTTCCAAACAAAATTATTCAATTTCAAAGTGAACTCATAATATGTTTTTTTATTACCCTTTTTAATCATCCGTATCTTTTTAGATTAAATTATACTTCCTCATAATCTTCCAAACAAATTAATACGGACAAGATTTGCTCAAGGATTTTGTACACTTAAAATGACCAGTAAGAAACAGAATTTGCTCAAGGATTAACTAGTGACTTGACTGAAAAAAAAAACTAAATGCTTAAGTTGTGAAATTAAGTAAGGATTTTTAGGTTTACTTTGTAGAACCTCCAACATATTTAAGTTGTGAACCGTCTGGTATGTTTTTAATTAATTAAATGTGTAACTTCATATATTAAAAAATTCATATATTAAGTAATTGGTTACCTTGAGCTCAAAAAAAAAAAAAGAGTAATTGGTAACCTTCTCGTTTCCTTCAAACGCCTTTAAAAGTGAAATGATTACAAATTTCTTAAACCAAGAAAATCAAAGTAATTGGAAAAAGTTAGTAGTTGGATTGTTATTTACCTTAAATGTATTGTCTCCATCCATAACAATAACTTCGGTGTTACCACAACATCCACTTGCTAGCATAAATCCATCTAACCTAACATTTCTACAAATATAGGATAAAAAAAAACATTTGTAAATAACATGTACCCTAATATATCTGATAAAAAAAAAGAGCATGTAATCTTATTAATCTCATTTTTTTCGCCTACAATTTGTAATATGTAAATAAAACATGAAAATATTAACCATATTAATCCAAGATTAAATTTTCCCTCAATTTACTTTTCAAAAGCCTCCTCGTTATCGGTAAAAAAATTAAACATTAAAGTAGAATAATAAATATAATGTTTGGAATGCTAATGACTTTAATGGATTGTCTTGTATCTAAAACCCTAAACGTACCCTAAATATAATTCACTTGGCACCTCCAAACTTTGAACTAGCATTATTTTATATGAAAAATTTACATATGTTATATATAGATCATAGGCACAATATGAAAAGTTAAAGCCCTAAACATTTAAACCAAAAAAAAAAACTTAGGTCTTGTCTACAAAGAAAATAAAAAAACTTAGGTCTTGTCTACAAACAAAATAAAAAAACTTAGGTCTTGTCATAGCATAACTCCATTTAACCTAACATAAATCGATTTAACATTGATCGATTTAACATTTCAAATGGCGTACAACACTTTTTTTTGTTATGCTAATGTGCCTATTCATGCAAGTGCTTTGACATTTGTGAAGGTATTAATGTTGCTTACATTAAATAAAGAGCCAAATAAAGATAAAAGATAAAATTGTATCATGTCCAAGCCCTAAACAACCCTAAACACCACTAAACCTCGTCTATAAATAGGAACCACTAGCTTCACTTCTTCTTCACTTCTCCTTCACTTCTAGTGCTCTTATCTACAAAATCCATTTTCTTATCTACAAAAACCTTCTCCGAGCTACAAAAATGTTCCAAATGTCAAAAAGCCCCAGAACTCCCCTTACTAAGTTCGACCCGGAAAGCGTGGCAACAACGCCGGTTTCAGACACGGGCCATCTCAAGATGTATGAGAAGGCCCAGCTCACGGCCAACGACGTTTCCGTCCAGGCAAGATTGTTCTTCACTCGAGCCCTTGAGAAAGGCATGGGTGCGGTCGTGAGGGGAGTGTTGGCTGAGGATCCACCCTTGGTGGATCTTATCATGATCTTTTCTGCCGAGCAGATAATACAACGCCCAAACGCCCGATCCCATTCTCCACTGAGGGCACCCCGACTCCGACCAACACTCCGACGAGTGCAGCCAAGACCACCAAGAGGGTCTCCGCCCGTAAGAAGACGAAGAAGGAGAATGATGTGGTCGAAGAAAACGAGATCATTGACCTGGAGGAGTAGGTCATGCACGACACTGGCGCAAGGGAAAGCTTAATCTTAATATTTATGCTTTTGTGTTTGTGTTTTTTGTAGTTTCAGTGCATGCACTTTCTTGTTCTTCATGTTCTTGTTTTTCTTTTTTCGGCGGGCTAATTACAGATTATAAATCTGTAATCTTTTGTACTACTATTCTACTACTATTACAGATTATAAATCTGTAATCTTTTGTAATCCTATTCTACTACTACTAATGAATTACAGCTTTCCCTAACCATGGATCTAATATTTATTCATGCATTTGTTTTTGGGTTGCAATATAAATCGAACCACCTAATTAAATGATGTAATATGTAAATGGTTGAAAGTTGATTAATATATGATGTATCCAAACAATAAATCCCCTAAAGCTACTTAATCAACCAAACTCCCAAAAAAAATAAAAAGGAAAAGATATGGATGCAGATTTGCTTAACAATACTTGCTCAAGACTTGTTCAACAATAACATGTTCAACAATAACAAACAATTACGTAGTTGCTCAAAAATTGCTTTTAAGTTGATTTTCATTATTTCGCAACACTTGCTCAACAATATTACGTATTATATTATTTTTGACATATCACTTCAAAAAATGTTTATAAATCTCTTTGAAGTTAAATCCTAACCCTAATCCTATAGTATATCCGATTGTTTTTTCCTTAAACTCCTGTGATCTTTGTTTTTGGTCGAATTTATAAATCTTAACTTATTAGCTTGCACAAATGAATTTAAAATACGATAAAATCTCTTTCTAAGTTAAATCCTAACCATAACCCTAGCTAACCCTAATCGTGACGGATATAGACTATATGGTAATACCACCCTTTAAGCATTACTTTGCTTTTTTTTTGAATAAAAGGGTTAACTGTATTATAAAAAAGGGGCTGTTACAAAAAATGCTAGCAAAGATATCTACCAAAAAAAAAATGCTAGCAAAGATAGCTATATACATCATCTCCAATCTCTCTTCCCTCCAAGAACCTACTAAGGGCTTTAGAGCTCTTTTTCCTAATGGGCTTGCAAGTTGCAACACATGACGAGCCACATTAAGCATTACTTATTACTTAGGCCTAACCTTCATTATAAGTCCATTAATAAAATTTCTTAATGAACTACATTATGTGATCAACTTGTCCTCCAAAACAACTTAGGCTACAATGCCAAAGCAAACTAAATTCGCAACAATGATCGACACAATGAAAACACAAAAGAAGTGTACTTGTCCAAAACGCGTACGACTCACAATAAAAGTCGAGCAAAACATTACATTAATTCTGTTGATATGTGTAGTAAAGAGGCGGACGTGGATTACTTGGTGCTCCGTGATGGACAACTTGAAATGGTGGTAATATGTATGGGAAGGGCACTTGTGGTGGTGGTGTCATGTGGTATGGGCTTGGCACTTGCTGTGGCTGGGAACCTTTGCGATTATTCCAATAGCCAGGTTTGTCATTTCCATATCCTTTTCGACGAGCAGACAGTCGACCCTTGCCCCTTTTATCGGTTGGATCATGCACGGGCTCACCACTGTTGGATGCATTGCCAGTGTCGTTCACAACATTTGTATCAGCACTTCGACGCTTTGCATAAACTCTCCCTGTGTTGGCTAGCGAGTGATAAGGTAGGCCACAACTTTCAGATATGGCCTGGACCTTTGTGCTCAGCTCTTTCAATGCTGCCTTGACCGCAGAAAATAACTCCTCGTTTGTCATCGAGAGAGTAGCAATGGCCTCAAAGTCTGCCTTCATTGACTCATACCTTTCCATCTCTTTCGGCTTAAAAGAGTCCAGAGTGTAGTATGGAACCCTAATCTTCATGTGCTCTCTTGGCAAGTCCTTCCTCCAACGATCGAGGATGTACTTTTGAGGGACCATTCTCACTGCCTCCATATTGTATACAGCCAGTGTGTGGCAACACATAATTCCTGTGAACTCGAACATTTGACATGCGCAACTAACATCGTGATTTTCTGGATCATAAAACACCTTAAATGTCCTGCTTTTATGTACTTCACCAGACCACCACCTCACGACAATATCGTGAACTCTGATTTTGCCAATCACTTCCACCCTGTCTGAATTAGTATGTGTCAAATTCTTGACTTCTGCTTGGAATTGTCTGAACTTCTTGGATGTATAGTGCATTTGGAAGGGAGACTCAAACGCATGCTTTGTGGCACATAGATAAGGCTTGTTTACCGAATCAAATTGGTCCTTATCCTCGGCCATTGCACGCTTGGCCATTGCAGTTCCATATTGCTTGACAAACTCTTGTAGGGATGTGTTGCCATTAACAAACCCTTTGAAGAAATAATTCATGCCCTCACTCCTTTGTGTAGTAGACATTCCAGCCCAGAAAGCACTTTTGAAGTAGATTGGCACTCACTTTGTTCTTGATTCGTACATGAATCTGCACCATGTGCTCCTTTCAAGTCCACACTCAGATATCCATTGCTCCCATTTCGTCTCAAATTCGGCCACTGAGTATGAGAAATGCAACACCTTGTGCATTCCACTTGCGATGTCATCCCATGGTGCAGCGTCATTGAGTTTCTCCATGTGTTTCTTTGCATTTCTCATAACGTGCCATAAGCACCACCTGTGTGTTGTGTTTGGAAACACCTCAATGATAGCGTTCTCTGAATACAAACATAAAGATAATTAACGTACGTGTGAGATTTTTATTATTTATATATTTAGGATATATATAATAATCTCCTCCTATGTATGATATAAATCAATTCGGCCAAAGACATGTATATGGTTACGATCGCTCCATAATATGTTATTATCTTATTCTAGGATAGGTTCTATCTTTTCCTTATGTGTAATTATCTTAGAGATATGTACTAGGGTTATCTTTAGCTAATGTATTCATTTATAAATACTCTCTTCCGATCCATACGTTAATAAGATTACACAAGAGATCCTATGAATAACAACCTAAGATATTCTAGGTCAATAGATTCTATCTAACAATGATAAAAACAGAAGAAAAGATAGCTTATAAACAGACTATGGTTAACAGGCTATTGATAAAAACAGAAGAAAAGATAGCTTATAAACAAAATATAGTTAGACAACTTACCCATTGCTTTGCATTGATCCGTTATAATGCCCTTTGGTGCTTTGTTATCCATACACGTGAGCCACGTTTTGAACAACCATATGTAGTTAACGGCATCTTCACTTCCCAATAATGCAGCCCCGAGTACTATTGATTGCCCGTGATGGTTCACTCCGATGAAAGGAGCAAACGGCATTCTATATCGGTTTTTGACATATGTGGCGTCGAAGGATATAATGTCACCAAAGTCCTTGTATGCAGCCCTAGCACGTCCATCGGACCAAAATACATTCTTCAATGCGCCTTTGTCCGTTGTATCGAAACTGTAGAAGAAGTCTGAGGACTTTGTCATCATTGTTTCGAAGTACTCCCTCATCGCTGCAAAATCTCCCTTCCGGAGTTTCAATCTTCTGTCCAAGCTGATTGCATTGCGACAATCCCTCTCGGAGAATGGGACTTTGTCGTGGCCTCCGTACCGAGCTACGAAAGAGTTGAAATTCTTCGCCACCGGAATACCAGCCCTATCGTTGTCCAATAATATGATCCGATTGCCTCCACTGATTTGTCTATAGCTAGACAAAAACTTTGAGTTTTCCGGCCTAATATCATGGTTGTGATTGAGCTTTAGTGACTTGATATACCACGAGATACCGTCGCCACACACGTGAGCATTCACCACAAACGGGCAATTACATCGAACAGTTGATGGTGTCTTCGAAGGGTTCCTAGATTGTGATTGGAGTTGACCTTCTTTCGAACAAACAAGCCGGAAGCTGACCAGCCCATTATAAGGATCTTGTTGAGAAGAATCTGCCTCAGTTTCCTTTTCCTTTATCCTTTTTGAGGTTCGAATCCGGAGCTGGAATCCATTGGCCTGACCATACTCGTGAAGAAATCCGAACAAATCTCCAGCCGATTCGAACACCATATCGACACTTGGCTCACGCACCTCTTCCATTTCAGCTTTATCAATCTGAACCGGTGCTTCATGGGTTTGGTCGTTCACATTTTCCTCAACATCATCAACGTTTTCAACTGAATCATTATTGGCCTCATCAATTTCTAAACCATCATTCTCGTCATCTAAGGCCATCACCTCGAAGCTAACATGTGGGACCGATCCGAACCTATAGGTTAGGATTTGGTTCGGATTTTTATTTAAGTAAGAAAAGATAAAACAGACACCACTTTATTGAGACTCTACTCCACTTCATTACACTTAATATTATTTTAATAAAACTTGACATGACACTTGTGTGACAGTATCACCCTCCGCTTGTTTGAAACTTTCATGCATGCATGCTGATCAATAACTATCTTTTTCTACGTTCAATTTTGTTGTTCGTGGCTTTTTCTCCTAATTATATCGATGAGGGGGACCCCCAACCAACTATGCAAAGACTTAACGTTATGATGATTGGATTTCCAGATCAGTACATGCACCACGTGCCAACTTTTTCACTGGATTAGTTGCGTTATTAGAATTTAATAAATGAAATTCTTATCTCTTAATCTTTTGTTTTTGGTTGAATCTCTTAATCATTAGCTCGAACTTTAATTTGTCAATATATATAATGCCTATTCTTGATTTGCAATTATGCACAAATTAACTAGTTATAATGTCAAAGAAAGCGCGCTTTTTTTAGGTAAGAAAGTAAAAGAAATAAAAGAAAATACATCCATTTACAAAGAGATTAGATCGAGTCCGACTAGATATATTTTGTTTACCGGCTCGAGTTGGGTTTATCAATCGGTTATTTCGGATTTGATAAGATTTTACCACCCCTATATGTATTAGGGGTGTTCAACAGGTCGGGTCGGGTCGACCCGCGGTCCGCAGTGGTCCGACCCGCGACCCGCAAAAAATTTATGAAGTGACCCGCGACCCGACCCGCAAACCCGCGGGTTTTGTGGGTCGGGTCGCGGGTCGACCCGTTGGCTCGTTTGACTTGATCAAGTTGGTATTTTTTCTACAATACGAAAATAAATTGTAGATCGACTCCAAATACGGTGAATTTTTCAAAAAGTATATATATTATAATACCAATAAAATTATTAAAAGACATATTATTTCTAAAAAATACATTTTAATACTAATAAAACAATAAATATTAGTATCAAAACATATATTTTTTCTTTAAAATACATTTTAATACTAATAAAACAATAAATATATATATATTTTTAAAACTAACGGGTCGCGGGTCGGCCCGCAAACCCGCGGGTTTAACCCGACCCGATCCGCGACCCGCAAACTTAAAAAAACTCGACCCACGACCCGACCCGTTATGTGCGGGTCGGGTCACTGCGGGTCGCCTCACCCGTTGAACACCCCTAATATGTATTATAGTGGCATGGACTAAAATTGGATGACACTCAGAAAGTATTGAGAATACTTGGTTAAGTGAATCCAATTAGGTCACATGAAGTATTGGGAACAATTTATTGGAATTAATTGCATCGATCGATCAATAATAGGTTTGTCTAGAAACTTTTGTTAATTATTAATATATGAATTATCTTTCGACCAAAATATAATATAGGTAATACATATTAAAAATGAAATCTCAACTATAGAAGCTCAGCTAATCGAGAAATTGTTATTGGTCGAGAACAAGAGAAAGGGTCAGAAGTCCATAACGAGACCAAAATTAGTTGGTGCAAATGGGCCACACATTAATTGAATTGAACATTTCGATCACAAAAAAAATATTGAGTTGATCATTTCGTTCCACATGACACCAATTAATTCATGTGAACATTTGACAAAACGAAAGAAAAAGCCTTGTCACAGTTTGGCATACGGTTTTGAAGTGTAGCAAGATTTTAACTCCATATGCACCTCGATCAACTTATTGCTTCTTTGATATTTTGGTAGTCCAATATTGCCGCTTTACTAATCTTCATCTTTTGACTCGTTTGTGTCGACATTAATGTGTGGAGTGTACTAGTGGATCCAAATGAATAATGAGCTAGTGACTCCAATATCTACTCTTATTTTACCAAATACGAGAATATGTTGGAACTTTATATTGTATTTCAATTGATATGTATAACACCCAGATAATTTATAAAAGATTGGGATGTTTCTCATATTAACAAGAGTTCTTTATTTTCGTAGTTCGAAAGTTCAAATGAACTATGAAGTTAAACGTGCTAGAGCGAGAGTAGTCATAAAATGAGTGACCCTTTGGAAAGTCCTCGGATTGGCATGAGATATATGAATTTAAACATTAACCAAACAAGCACTAAAATGAATGTAAATACGATGGAGAAAGACATAGGTCAACAAATATCTCTTTGGAATAAAAAATCAATATTATTTAATTTTATTTTAGAGTATCTCGTTTGATCTACTATAACAATACAGTATAAAGCAGAACTCAAGTCTATGTAAAAATTTGCGCCACGTCATCGATCGTGAATAAAAAATGATTTATTATTTTTACATTATATTTTCTAAGAATAACTCATTTATCTAATTGAGATCTTATCCAATTTCCTTATATCTACTTGATATCTTACCCAATTTTTGATATCTTAAGATTTTTTTCCTAGCTTAATTTTTTTAACATTATATCCTTATACGAATAAAAAAATTCAAGTAATTTTTTTGATAACTTATCATTTTTACCTTATTAATTAGTATATGTTTTTGTCATTATTAAATCTTGAAGAACAATGAAAAAACTTTCACATATGTCAATAGTATACTAAATAATAGTATAAATGTGAAAATTTGCTAAGAATTATTTTAAAATTAACATTGTATTAGTAAAAGTACATATATAGGTGTATTAATAAAAATGCATATATAGGTCAATAGGTTCGGACTCCGGTTTATCGAGTTTGAATTGTAAATTCCTGAGTTAAAAGCGGATCAGTGTCAAACTTCAATCTCAAATCGGTCAATTCGAATTTATATTTACATTTTCAGTACATGGTACGGGATTTGTAATAATTGGTTCTAAATAGTTGTCTAAGTAGTGCTCATCTAGAATTTTGCTCTAGTAGACTACGGAGTAATTTCTTTAGAATTGAAAAGATCTCGTCCGTCCACTAAAATCTTATCATTGAGATTTTTGTCATCTTGTGTGTTTTAATTTATTAGCATAAGTATACATGCTTTGATTAAAAAAACAAAGTTAATAAAAATTGAAAGAACTTATGTCTAATTAATTTATTACTAATTTTCAAAGTATATTTATTAAATATGAAAATCAACATGAAATAAAAATTAACAAAAAAAATTTAAATTTAATTTGTTAAAGTCTATTAGCTGATTTAGATTTGAAACTTGGCCATAGTAGTCTATATGTTTCAATGCAATTATTCTACTTTAGTCTTCAAAATATGTTCCTGACATTCAACCGGTAAAAAAAATATGTTCCTGACATGCTCGATATTACAGCGATATTACTTGTCCCTACAACTACCTCACATTGATTGACCATGTTATACGACCTCGCACTTTATTTTGTCTATATTTATTTTTCGTTTGTTCCAATAAAAGTGTCCATTTTTTCAATTTTTTATTTATATTATGTTTTTTGAGAAAGAGTCATGTAGGAAGGTTTCTTGGGGTGAGAAATAGGAATGATCGTGCACCGTTCGATCTAGTGCATCCAACGGCTCAGATTATAACGTTTTTTTTTTAATTTCCGCGCGCGTGAATATGGGGCCTACTTCGACCACCTTTCCGTTTCATTTGCAAAACACTACCAAAACCGCTCTCCCTCTCTCTCTCTCGGGCGAAAACAGTTCCGCTCAATCCCCCCTCAAATCTCGTCGATTTTCGCTCGGAATTTGCAATCAAACTGCAATTCGTACAATCAAACACACAAACAATGGCGAGATCGAAGTCTTCTCCTGCAAACACGCGAGGTATGCTCAATTCGAAACCCTAGGTTTTCGGTTTTTTTGATTTTTGCTTGTTTCGGACTCTAATTTTTTGATTCTGTGCAATTTCGCTTGTTTTTGCTTGGATTTTGGTTCTGAAGGATGTTGTTGAAGTCTTTTCGAAGCGGTTATTTGCGATTAGTTTGTGTTTAGTTGATTTGTTGCTCTAGTTCATGTATTTTTGTAGTCATTTGATTGTTTTCGTTCGAATCCACATCTATTTCTTGTTGATTCTTTGCATAACTGTGTAGATCAGTGCTTATACGTACCGGATACATGTTTTTGTGCTTTTTTTGTAGTTTTGTGTGTGTGCATGTTTGGTGATTTGCTCGTTTTCTGCTTTTGTTCAACTTTGTTTAACCTATTTTTGGTGTTTTGTGTGTGTGCATGTATTTTTGGTTGTTTCCGTTTGTGTTTTGGTTGTTGATTTGGTTTTTTGTTCAGATCCGGAACTGTTGAGTTTGTTTATCTCGATTTGTTCATCTGTGTTATCTATTTGTGCAACTGTGTTACTAGTTTGTGTAATTTATTGCATGTTTGTTCAATATGTTGAACCGTTTTTTGTGTTAATTTGTGTTTGGTTTTGTTGTGCAACTGATATATCTATTTGTGCAACTGATATATCTATTTATGCATTTGGTCTGGAAGTTTGTTTCACATAATTGTGTTAATTTGTGTTTGGTTTTGTTGTGCAACTGATATATCTATTTGTGCAATTGATATATCTATTTGTGCAATTGGTCTAGAAGTTTGTTCACCTAATTGTGTAATTTGTGTTTGGTTTTGTTGTGCAACTGATATATCTATTTGTGCAACTGGTGTCTCGTGATATATCTATTTGTGCAACTGATATATCTATGTTTTGGAAGTAAATGTTCCAGAATAAACTGTACAAGATCTTTGTTTTGGAAGGACGACTATTGGAGATTTGCCTCCTCCAATTAGAAGAGGTTGTTCAAGCCATCTTTGAACCTATTCTATGTTGTTGTTCAACTGATATCTATGCCTTTGTGTAATTGTTTTAGTCTGTTTGTTCATCTCTTTTCCAACTGTTTTATATTTCTCCCAATATGTATATTCATCCATGTCTCTCTCTTTTTTTTTTGCAGAGCTTAGAACAAAAAATGTTCATGATGGTCGTCTTAACACAGAGACACCTGTGTTAAGAAGTGGTCCTACCACAGTGATTCCACTAACGATGTCTTCATCTAGCCTGAGCGAGAGCTCAGGTGATTTTGTTCTTGGGGAGAGGTTGCAGTCTTTGAGATCTGCAAAAAGGGATGTCGCTGAGGTGAGATCACCGAAGCAATCTCAACCAAAATCTCCGAACCCTAAAGCTGCAAAGAGGGATGTTGCACCGAAGCAATCTCAAGCAAAATCTCCCAACCCTAAAGCTTCAAAAAGCAAGGCTGCGTCTTCATCGCAACGAAACCCACCCAAACCTGTATCTGTGAAAAGGAAGGCTGAGGTTGAAAAGGCTTCTACATCCCCTGCTCCCAAAAAAAGAATCAAAACTCTTGCTCAGAAGCAAAGGTAAATTATTCATCTGTTTGAGATGTGCAACTAAATTAGACATTTGTACAAGTATCTGTTCACATTTGTGCAACTCTGTTATGTCTGTTCAACCATATTGCTTGCTGTTCAATTTTGCTTCATGTTTGTGCAACTGAAATGCTCATTTGTGCAACTGAAATAGATAATTGTGCAACTCTGACGCAAACTTGTGCAATCTGTTCTTTTTATTTCAGGCCTGTTAAAGAACGAAAGCTGACTTTTGATGATCTCCCTCAGCTTGGTTCAAGATGCTCCATTGCAATGCTGTCTGAGGTTATCAAGTATTGTAAGTCGCATGAATCCAAAAAGAAATCCCTTATTGAGATGGGATTTGAGCATCTCTTGGAATGGGATTTTTATGAGCTGCCTAGCCGCCTGTGTTATCATGTGATCGACAACTTCAACCCTGCCACTAGAATGCTGAAGGTTGCTGATTCTGATATTCAACTTACTCCGGAACTTGTGCATTCGTATCTTGGTTTGCCTCGTGGCACCAAGAAGGTTAAAGTTTTGAAGATTCAAACAAAGTCTAGTTTGTTCATTCCTTTTATGCGTCATTTTGTTGATGATAATGGAATCCCTGTACCCATTGCTTCTGTTAAACCACAAGATGTATTTAATGTGGTCAAGAACTATAAGAACGGCAGGATTTGGTTCCATCGTTGTTTCATTGTCTTGTTTTTTACTCTGTTTGTTGAGAGTATCCAGAACGGTGGTGTGAACACAAAGGTTCTGGATGCACTTGTTGATGAAGATGAGATTTGTAATCTTGACTGGTGTAGTCTTCTTGTGGAGAAGACGATTGAAAATGTTGAGGCATGGAAGAAGAGGAGTTCGCCGAATGGTCTTTTCAGAGGCTCTCCATTGCTTCTTTTGGTATGATTCAGCTCTTTTTTCACTTTTTTTATGTACTGTTTGTGTTGCATATTTTGTTCCACTGTTTTTGTAACTCATTCGCACATCTGCTATACTGTTTTGACCTTTGTTTGTGCAACTATGATTTTGTGACTCAATTGCATATCTGCTATTCTTTTTTGACACGTGTTTGTGCAACTGTGATTGATATTTGTGCAACTGTAATTCACATTTGTGCAACTGTAATTTTGTTACTCAATTGCACATCTGCTATACTGTTTACACGTGTTTGTGCAACTGTGATTTATATTTGTGCAACTGTTACTCATATTTGTGCAATTGTAACGCACATTTGTGCAACTATAGTATACATGTTGTTAATTTGATTTCAAATGGTTTCTATTACATCTTATATACTGTGACTGCCTCTCATCCTACACCCAAGAGTTTGCACCAAGGGCTTTCCCCATTGTCTCCTGCTACACCTCTCATATTTTCTCGAGGCGCCAAAAGTATGAAATGGACAAGGGCTCGTTTGGACAAGGGTTTTCTCGTCCTCCGTTTTTGATTTCAGAGGGCTCAACTTCTGTTCATGCCAATCACCCTAAGCCTGGACCTTCTACTGTTGCTGCTGATCAGGCTGGACCTTCATGCCCTACGCCTCCCGCCGATGATGTGGTACCTCCATGCTTTGAAGGCGATGTAAGCACATTTTTTCGTTGTTTTTGTTTTTGTGTATGTTCATGTGTTTTTATCCCTTCATTTGTTGGGTTTTTCCTGATTTTTGTTTTGTTCATCTATCTCAGTCATTCGTCAAGGAGCATTTGAGGAGGGGGTTGGTTCTAGTGTCTGGCATGAAGAGCTTCTTAGAGCACATGAAGCAGGTGCCCTCTGATATTGCTTCAAACAGCCTATTCCTCAAGGTCAATGGCGCGCTCGAGAAGCTTGTTGGCATGAAGGATTCTTCTATTCATGTGGAGGATGAGGAGACTCTGAGCCAGCAGAGCTTTTGGGATGAGGCATCAAGGCTGTTGGATGAGATTGAAGCTGCACAGAAGGAAAAAGCTTCCTATAATTTTGAGGTTCCTTCATTCTCTCTATTTACCCCGTCACCACAATCAGATTTCGATATTGTGGCTGACATTGCCAGGCAGACTGTGATGGCATGTGAGAAGGAGGTTGATTCGAGCAAGGAGGTTAGAGGGAAGAACAAGGCTGATGCTGGTATGTATTTTGTGCAACTCTTACTTGTGTTTGTTCATTTGGTTTCTACATTTGTGCAATCAAATGTAGCATTTGTGCAACTGTATTTAACATTTGTGCAACTACATATCTGTGTTTTGTGCAGATGTTGGATCTTTGAACAAAAAAGTAATGTTAAAGATCAATTTGAAGCAGAAGAGAATTGAAGAGGAGATGATTCACCTGCAAGAACACCAACCACCATCAGCACAACAACAAGAACAACACCCTCAAGAACCACAAGAAAAAGAACAAGCACCATCACCACAACAACAACAACAACAGCTACCATAAGAACCCCAAGCACCACAACAACAACAAGCACCACAACAACAACAACAAGCACCAGAACAATCACCACTACCAGAACAACAAGAATTTGATAAACAATGCCCACCACCACCAACTACAAGGACAACACCACCACCATCATCACCACCACCTGCAAAAAATCAAGTGCTGGAAGAAGGACAAGACCAGCACCACCAGCTTCAACAACAACCAATATTGGAGCAACATGAAGTACTTGAGCTGCATGAAGGGGAAGAACAATTAGCTGAGCTACAGCAAAAAGATGTTCAAGCTCAAGGAGTTGAAGATGAAGCTGTGAAGGAAATAGTTGATGTTGATACTGGGAGCACATCTTCCCAGGTTTAAAAGTTTATTTTTGTAACTTTGTTGTCATGGATATTTATATCGGCATGCTTGGAAACTTGTTTGTGCAATTTCATGTTGATGACACTTTTTATGTGCAACCTGGAAACTTGTTTGTGCAACTTTTGTTGTAGTTTGTTCAACTCAGAATAATGTTTTGTGTAACTCGTGTGTGTATATGCTTTCTGCTTTGTTCAAATCTTCATGATATTTTTATGTGCAACCTGAAAACATGTTTGTGCAACTGTTGGTGCAGTTTTGTTCAACCTAAAACCATGTTTGTGCAACTTATATGTGTTTGAGGATTTTCTGTTTTGTGCAACCTGAATAATGTTTGTGCAACTGTGGTTGCCGTTTGTGCAACCTAAAACCATGTTTGTGCAAATTATATGTGGTTGAGGATTTCTGTTTTTGTTCAACCTAAAACCTAAAACCATGTTTGTGCAACTGTGGTTGCCGTTTGAAACCATATTTTGTTTTATTTCATATGTTTCTGTTTTGTTCAACTCTGATCTTTTTTTTTTTTTTTAATACTTAGTGCACAATTGATGAAGATTATATGTTATTAAACACACCCCCTGAACTGCACAAAGAGGTACCAATTGATACTCGAATGGGTGATGTCGGTATTGGTGTGGCTGTGATGGACAAGAGGATATCAAAGCCATCCGATTACTTCAAGTCACCATACCTCAACAGGCGCGTTGTTATATCTGAGAAGCCGTCATTCAATGTCGAAAAACTTTTCTCTTGGTTAACACGTGATATTACTGATGTTCAGAGGTAACGACACATTTTCCTAAGTTTCTTTTTTTTTTTAGTTTTTGTTTTAATCTTGTGATATCTTGTTTTTTGTAGCTCTATTGTGCTCAAGATGGGCAAAATCGTTGCAAAGAAACAGGATTTTAAAACGATGGCCATAGGCTGTGAACTCATTACGAATATCATTGACATGTGGAGCACTTTCTTAAACATTGCTGACGAATTGCTAAAGAGTGATGAAAAGCCGCTGAGGTTTTTCTTGTCATCCGAGGACACGGTATGTATATGTTCATCTGATTGTTCTATTTGCTCAATCATAATACTGATTTGTGCAACTGGTATTTTTGTAGACATATGTGCTATCTCCATTGATTAATGGAGAAGAAGCCAATACATTTTTTGTGGCAATGGTTGATGATGCTATGAAGCAATTTAATGTGTTTAAGCCTCACAACATTGGTCTTGTAAGTGTCAATATCACTGTTTTTTTTAGTATGATCATGTGTTAATCTCAATCTGATATTTTTTTTGATTTTAATGCTAATCGTTCAGGTATTCTTCCCCGTGTGCTTTCATGGGCATTTTTACTGTATTGTAGTGAACCTAAGAAATTTAGGTTTGCACATTCTTGATAACTCGGCTTCAGAATCTAGTGTGGAAGGAAAGTATGGCTCTGTACCTTCTAAAGTGGTTAGTTCAATCCTGTCTCCTATTTGTGCAACCCATTGTCACATTTGTGCAACCCAGTGTCACATTTGTGCAACCTGGTTCCATATTTGTTCAAATATACTGTCTTTTTACAGAATTTAAGGGTTTTTTTATTTTCAGAGAAAATTGATGGCTCATTATCTGGACCGCCACAAAATGTATTACAAGGCTTCAGCTCTGTTGGATGAAACTAAGGTTCCCGTGGAACGCTTAGAAATGAGTTGGAGGGACACGTCCAACAGAATTGATTGTGGTATCTTCCTTATGCGCCACATGGAGACATACTTCGGTAATGGCTTAGCTGGGTGGGACTGTGGTCTGAGGAAAGAGGATCAACAACAACTTGATGATTTGAGGAAGAAGTACTGCCATGAAATGTTGATCACTCCTTGGAACCTGTGCAGATCCGAAGTAGAGGAACACATAAAGAATTATGTTATTCCAGTGCCATTACCCTCACTCTCTCCAGCTGCAGCAAAGGGGAAGGGAAGGAGGGGTAGGGGTAGGGGTAGGGGTAAGAAGTGAACCATGACTATGATAGATGTAATTGGATACTTTTTTTAGAAACTTTCGCTGCTGTTTTAGATACTTTTAGATGGTTGTGCAATCCTGAATACCGTTTGTGCAATTGGTTTGATATATTTGTTCAACTGGTTTGTAGATGGTTTGTGCACAATTGATTGTGTAAGTGAATGGGTTTAATTGTGCATCAAGAGACCTTAATTGTGCAACTGATCAAGGCTTTTTGTCAATCTATGTCATGTATTTTCATTCTCAACTTCATTTAGACAAACTGTGGTGCGAACTGTAAACTTCATTTAAACATATCAACAAATAGTAACAATTGTGCAACTAGGAAATCCGTTTGTGCAACCACAAACCATGTTTGTGCAACTATCAATAACTATCAATAGAATTTAGTTGAAGTATACACGCAAAACAAACAAACTGGCAACTTCATTAAAACAGAACAACACGTAGTAACTGTTTGTGCAACTAGGAAATACGTTTGTGCAATCCAAAACGATGTTTGTGCAACTAATATCAATAGTATTTTGTTCAAGCATACACGTAAAACAGATCAAATAGTAGTGACTGTTGTGCAACTAGGAAACCGGTTTGTGCAAACGCAAACCATGTTTGTGCAGCTATGTGTTAGAAGCTTTTGTGCATGTCCTGCTGTTGTGTCCAACCTTCTTGCACTTTTTGCAAGCCCTTTGTTCCTTTGCTGCTTTATTCATTGATGTCTCTTTCCCTCCTTGTATTCTACCTTTTTTCTTTCTTCCCTTGGTTATCGCATGCTCAGGTGGATGCACTTGCACATTCTTGGGCTTGCTTCCTAGGAAGTTTTGAATTGTTTCGTTCTTTGTTGATGTGGATGCTTCAACTGCGTTCTTGCTAGTGTACAGTTTGGTTTGTCCCTTCAGAACCTGTATTAACTCCTTGAGCTGCTCCGTGTTTCCTCTTATGGCATCGATGGTTGAATGTAGTTCACTTAATACCTCAGTCAACAGGATTTTTTTCTCATCCATCTTCTCTGATTTTTCAACAATTGCACCATCAATCTCGAAGGTTGGGGTCAGAATTGTTTTCTTAGTCCATCTGTTCTTTACGTATCGAGGAGGCACCTTCTTCAAGCCAATGTTTTTGAAAATAAAGAACATATGTGAGCATGGGATCCCCATATTGAGAAACTTGTTACACGTGCAATCAAACTCTTCGGTTGTCAGTTTGTGTTGCACAATGTACACCTTATTAAAGTGACTCACATGATACGTATGGATGTGATCCTCCCTCACCAGATTTGTTAGGCCACATTCAAACACCGAAGCGACAATTTCCGTCTGAACATCATAGAAGACGCTAATGGTGTAAACAGAAGCGCAATACTTTTCCAACTCAAGCGGTGTATTCAGATTCGGAGAGCAAGTAGACGTTTCAAAGTCAAGCCTCCCTTGTTCATGTCTTTGCGAATCAATCGCACTCTCAAACTGCATCATGAAAATAACCAGAGACGACGTCTCCCCAATGAAATGTGAGAAGAAGTAGTTCTGGCTTTCAGAGCGTGATGTGGTTCTCAGGAGTCCACCCATTTCAACGTGATTGAAGAACGCAGGTATCCACAATCGACGTAGTTGATACATGGCCTGCAACCAGCTGTTTGATTCAAGCTCGAACTCAAATATAATTGATTGCCACGTCCCCTCGAACTCTTCACAACTAATCTCATTGCTCCATACGAGCTTGTTGAACTTGCTTCTAAACCTTTCGTCATCAGCTATATGACTTGTGACCTTTGCCGGTATTTTGAACATTATGTGCCACATGCAGAAGCGATGCACAGCAGTCTGAAACACCCGCTCAATTGCTTGTTTTACGGCAGGGTCTTGGTCGTTTAAGATGATGAACGGTTCATGCCCCATAGCTTGCTTGAAGTTCTGAAAAAGCCACACATACGCCTCCACATCTTCTTTCAAAAGCAATCCAAATGCAAATGTGATTCTTTTCTTGTTGTTATCGACCCCAGTAAATGGTACAAATACCATATCGTACCTGAAATCCAAAATTATGAGTTTGTGCAACTCCAAAACTTATTTGTGCAACTAATATATGTGTTTGTGCAATCAGGATATATGCTTGTTCCACTGTGATAGAATTTTTGTTAAGCCAGGTTAAGTATTTCACCGATTTGTGCAACTATTACATTCGTATGTGCAACTGTGAGCAAGATTTGTGCAACTAGATAATTGCCCGTTGAACCACAAAATGCTTTTTGTTAACATATTGTTCAACTGTGGTATCGGTTTGTGCAACTATAAAAGCTACTTGTGCAACTATAACAGATACTTGTGCAACTTGGTTAGGAAAACAAAACATACCTGTTTGACTTGTATGTTGCATCAGCAGAGACAACATCACCAAAGTAGGAAAAGCTCTTTCTTGCAATAGGATCACACCAGAATAATTTTGTTAATTGTTGTTGTTCATCAACATCATATTCAAAGCAAAAGGCATCACACCTCTCCTTTTTCTTGAATAGATTGTCAATCACCATCTGAGCATCACATCCAATCATAAAGGAGTTCAAATCTCTTTTGAAGTTCTTGAAGTCTACTATAGTTGCACCAAATTTGTTGTATGATCCAACTAACTCCTTGTAGACCTTGTACGACTTGCTTGTGCCAATGTTTGATTTGATGCAAGTCATAATGAACTCTTTATGAAAAGCACTGAGCTTCCTATACTTCTTGGCGAAGTGTTTTTGTGTATCATCCAACATCATATGGTTGTGACGCTCTTCAAACGTTCTGACAATATATCCATTCTTTCCAATGTTTCTCATAGCCATTCTAGCAATACAACCACATCTACTGTTTATTATCTTTCTCTTGGGTACTTTCTTGCCTTCTTCTCCTCCTCCTCCCACTTCTTCTTCCTCTTCGTCTTCTTCTTCTTCATCTTCTGCGTCTTCATCTTCATCTTCCTTCTCAACTTCCTTTTTTTTTCTCTGTTTTTGCTACAATCTGTTTAGTGGTTGTAGATTGTGCAATCTTTGTAGTTGATTGCTTTCTAAAGCCTTCCTTGTTGCACAACATGAATTTCCAAATTATACTCCCATCACGAGATCTTGTGGTAGTCCCGCTACGTGGCTGGAATCCACATGCCCGTGCGTAGTCTTTATAGAAGTTTGCTCCTTATTGCCAAGTTTGGAACACCATCCCCACTTGAGGTCTGAGTTTATCATCACAAAACGGTATGTAATACGTAGTGTTTCCAGGAGAAATGGAGATCTTCAAACCCTTCTCTTCTTCAGCTTTACCTTCATTAGTGTGAAACAACATCAACAATAAGTTATTGGAGCTCCAGTAATGAAGTAAACTATTCTGTTCAACTGTATAATAAACTTTGTGCAACTAGTAAGCCTCGTTTGTGCAACTAGTAAGCTTACTTGTGCAACTAGTAAGCTTGTTTGTGCAACTCGTAAGCTTGAATGTGCAACTAGTGAGCTTGTTTGTGCAACTAGTAAGCTTGTTTGTGCAACTGTTTCTGTGTTTTGTTTATGTGCAACCATGTCTGTGCAACATTCATAAATTGTGCAACCGTATATCATCATTGTGCAACTAATATAAGCATTTGTTCAACTCTGTTATGAACTCGTTATAACACCATCGTATTTGTGCAACTAGGTTTCATTTTTGTGTAATCGATTCTCAATTTATTCAACTAGGATTCCAAATTACAATTTGTGCAGCTGATATAAGTGATTGTACATCTCTAATAACTAGTTTGAGCAAAACAATCAGTTTCAACGACAGGAAAACTGTTTGTATTGAGCAACTTTATGAATTTGATCAAGAGAATCGAAGGGAGTTTTTACTACCTGGTTCCATTGCTTTTGTAGTTGATTTAGTTCGAATCGGAACAATGTGTGGGATCTGTTCGAAGTTTTGTTCTATTCGTGCTGAGATTTGTTCGCAAATTCAGATCTGAAAACCAGATCTGAAAACCAAAACGCGAAAACGAAATCTGACGATTTTTTCGGAGGCGATTGATTTGTTGCAGTTTGTTCTCAGATTTGACCTAGAATCAAAGCGATTTACAGATGTTGGATACAAAAATTGCTTTCGGAGGCGAAAATCTACTGGACGCGAGCTGGCAATTTTCGCGTTTGGGAGTGGGGCGATTTTCGCGATTTGGGGGGAGATGAGGGTGAACAGTAGCGCGTGAACAGTAACGCGTTTTGGGGGCCGAATTTTTGGGGTTTTTTTTGCTCCGTGATCAACGGCCCAGATTCATTCCTATTTCCTACCACAATAATCATTCCTACCGGATCCGGACCCTTATCATATGATCCTTATTTAATCTCATATAATATCCTATTATTGAATTTTTTTTATCAATTTTATCATTCCTGCAAATTTATAAAATTTCCTTTATGTCCAATCTTATATATTACCCTTTGTTATCCAACTTTCTCATTAACTTTATCATTATTTATCTCTATAGAATTATAAAATTACCTTCATCCCATCTCATATACTATCCAAATTATTCAATGTTATTGATAAACTTGATGGGACCGATCTTGTTTGTCTTTCTCTCCATCATTTCTCAATTGTTGTCTTTTTTTCCTGCAACTAGCTAGCTGTCCACTCTTTTTCTACTACAGTAGTTTGTTCGTTTGACGGATTGGTTTATAATCTTCGTATGTGTTAATAAATTTCCCTTGGGATATCATTGATATTTGGTCTAACGAAGATACGGAGAAGTGATTAAAAAAATAAAAACCCAATCACAATTTTAGTTTAAATTTACCCTTTTTTGCATATTCAAACACGTATATCGAATATATATTATAGTAGTATGAACATAATATTCGTTCTATGTTCTATGGCAATTATATTACTTAGAGGATTTTATTATTTTTTAAAAATAATTTATGCATTTTATTTTAGCATTTTAGTTAAAACAATGGATATCTTATCCTATCCTATTATTCACATGCACTTAGCATGATATATCTATGATTAATGAATATATAATATATAATAATATCTAAATGTATATTTAATATACTGATATATATACATTAATTAAGTATGTTAAATGGTTTATTTTCGAACACGATTCAATTAAAATTTGAAGAAAATCCCCGCAAGGCGCGGGGAAATACGCTATTTTTTGCAAATTGATTCTCTATTATTTTTCCGTTCTATGTAGAACCTTATACTATATATGTAGAACATTAATTACCATTAGAGTTGTCAAAACCTGATCCGACCCGAAAAATCAACCCGAACCGACCGAAAATTTTTGGGTTGAAACCCGACCCGAATAGTAACGAGCAAAAAGAAAAAAACCGAATCCGACTAACCCGAACCCTGTTGGGTTGAAACCCGAAACCGACATGATATTTTGTATATATGTAGAATAAATATATTTTCATGTAAAAATTATGATATATTTTATCATAAAACCTATTATAAATAAAATATTATTATTAAAGTCTATTAAAAATAATATTTTATTATTAAATATTATTATTTAATCATAATAATATTTTAATAATCATTAAAAAATCAAATTCTTGACCTATTAGGTCGACCCAAACCTGAACAATAACCTGTCAAGACCTCACCCGACTTGACCTATAACCCGATTGACCCGAACTCACACTCAACCCGAACCCGAAAAGACCGAACATGAATCCACCCGACCCGACTTGTTTGACACCTGTAATTACCATGCACTCTTTGTTGAACATTACCCAATCACAATTAGATCATATGGGTTATATATCTACAACATTACCCATGCACTCTTTGTTGAAGACGTCAAAATTGTTTTATGCTAATTTAGACTTTCAAGACACACCCGAAAACCGGATTGATCCAAACCGAAACCAAACTAGTTCAGTTGATCTTCAGTTCATGTTTTAGACTACTTCGGTTTTTGGTTTAGGTCGGTTTGCATCTCGGTTCGGGTAACCGAACTAAATTAACGCATACCCATTATAGCTAAAAATACCTATTAAATTTAATTTGTAGAAATTTAAATTATAGAAATTCAATAGAATTTTAAAGCTATACAAATTTAATTTTTAAACTCGTGATAAAACAATCAACTCAAACATTCCAAACCTTATATAATTAATACGGAGTATCATCTAAATTTCTCCACTTTCAAAATTTTCGATGTGGGATAGAAGGTGGGATGTGACACGCATGAAAAGTGCCAAGAAGAGCTTCCCACATCGAAATTTTGGGGGAAATGAGGACTTGAGAAGTGTTATAAATACATATGTTTCAAGAGTGCTATAGTATGTGTGTTATTAAGTTGCGTTAAAATTTCAGGGCTATATTAATGTATCAAGTAATAAATAATTTTAATTTATTAAATAATGAGTTTTTGAACAATGACACATCATGTCAATGTAGTTTTGTATTTCATTAAAAAGAAATTCGTTTCATTCAATTTAGCACTGAACCAAAATCGAAAAAGAACCGAACCAAGTTAATCGGGTCGGTTCTCGGTTCCTTAAATTTCATGGTTCGGTTATTGATTTTCGGTTCGGTTTGGTTTTTTGCGGTTCGGTTCTAGCCCAATGAACAAGCCTAGTGTAAAATTTGCCTCTATATACTGCTCCACTTTGCCTCTATATACAGTACATCCTCCATAAATTAATACTCGATAAATTACTAAACACGGTGAATTAATACTTTTCTCCAGTCCCGACTTCGGCTAGTGTAAAATTTAACGATTTTCGATAAGATAATAAGGTAATAAGATAATAAATTTTCAAAAAACCCTAAAGAAATATAAGGTCTCAATAAAATCATAAATTAATAAATATATGAAAAATTACATATATGTATAACTAAGAGAACTTTCAAAACTTAGTAAAACATGATTCTATTGTAGTTGGTATTATTTTTTGTTCAATGACAATACTTGGTATTATTTTAAGCTAATTTTCCTAAGTTTAATTTAGTTACATAAAATTATATTTTATTGGAATATCTCAATCTATAACTAAAATCTCTATAAAGTATAAGCTAATAAATATCAATTATCGATGAATTAACATCTCTATAAAATAATAAAATACTCCGATCCCGACTCTATTAATTTATTGACGTTTAACTGTACTAGTCTTATAAATTTGTAATTTGTATAAAATTGTGTCTTTTTTTTATATTTAAGAGTTTAAGGATCTAATTCAATTGGTTATAGACTATCAATTCATTCATTTAGTAGTGGTGTTTAATTAATTAGTTGAATGAATATTTCGGTATGGTTTGAACTTAGAAGCTAAAATTGAATCTTTGGATTGATTTTTTATATAATTGATTAAATATATGATGGGATATAGGTATTTGTTTATATCATTTAGATTAAATCTTCTACCAAACAAAATCATATAGGTTAAATCTTTCATAAAATTAATTCGATGAATTGAGAGTGAATTATTATGACCTTTTTAAATAGAAAATATTAATATAACATAGCGTTATACGTGTGATCCCCTCTAGTGAAAAGTTATGACTCTGCCACTGGTGACAAGTAGCAAACTCGTTGATATGTGATGAGTTGTTTTCGAACTCATAATATCCCAAGAAAGCCACCATATTGAAGGTCCTATTGAGAGATAATCAACTTAGAGATTCTAAACCAATCGTTAATTACAATCCTCATCAATCCCCATTTTATCCACGAAAAACATGAAAATTTTGCCTTGGGAATTTTTAATATATGAAAATTTTGCCTCATAATCCTGTGGTTAAGATAATTTCATATAATATATACATACCATGCGGAATTGTTGCGAGTACTATAGGTTTACAAGGCAAAGTTAGTAAAATATGTGGGTAACACGTGAAATTTTCTTTTAATATAGTCTTACGTTTGATATGATAATGGTGTAATTTAGAAACAGACTTTGCAGAGAAAGAAAGAGATAGCAGAGGGAAATGATAATTGCATGTTTTGTGACAAGTACAACAAAGAAACAAGAAACCCTCAAACCCGAGCCCCTTTCCCCCTGGCTTCTCCCTGTTATGGCCATGAGCACAAGAAACCCTCAAACCCCCAGATCCATTTCTCCATCTCTTCTTCTTACCTTTTTCTGTATAATTTCTGCTGTTATCTACTCTAGAAATCCGAAAAACTCCATTTTAGATCCATATCTGTGCGTTCTCCAAGCCGATTGGAAGAAATCTAGGTTTAAAGCGAACCCTAAAGAGGAAAAACAAGCAGTTCAATCCGGATCGTTTCAGAGGCTTCGATCTAGGATCTTCAATCTTCCAAAACAATGGAGAACTGCGGGAAGTGGCGAGGTCCAAAGGTGGTGAGAGGGGCGGCAAGCATACGCCGTTGTTGTAGCCACTGTACCAGCGCGGATCAAAGGGGCTCGACGGGAGGCAACCAAAGCGGGGTTGGCTTGCGAAAGCCACCCAAGCAACTCGGAAAGGAGGGTAAGAGCGGCGAAGGGCTCGTCCCATATAATAGACACGGGATCCATGAACTCACTGACATACATGGAAGAACCAGGTGGTTTCAATTCCTCCACCATTCCCTTATTTGCAGATGCTATGAACAACTTGAGAAACAATTGTTGTGTGGCCCTAATCTGAAATTTCAGGGGAAATGTTTGTGTGTTCTTTTACCCATATCATGTATGCCTGTAGATTCAGTAAAAAATTGCTTTCTGATTTATTTATCTACTAACATCTTTTACATGGATCAAGGTTGGTGTCTCATTGTTGTGCTAGGCCATGATAAGGAACATTGTGTTGATATGGAAATCGAAAACCCTCTACAATTTGAACAACTTATGGAAATCGAAACCCCTCTACAATTTGAACCCGAATCCACCAAGGTTGAGGAGACCATTATTGGTGGTGTTCATATGAACAAAAGGTCTACTATGGTTCAAGAGACCACAAGTAGTAGTACCAATGATGGAAAATATGTTAACGGCTCTCTTGGAGCTAAGGAAAACAAGGTTATAGAACAAATGAAAACTCCAACCAGGTTTATAGAACAAATGAAAACTCCAGAACCAAGAAAAATGTGTAAATGTCATGTTTGTGCTTGTTTATCTTGTTGTAGGATTGGATTGATGCTATCACTGTTCTTGGATGTTATGATCAGCAAGAAGAAACTTGTAAAAATGGAAATCATGATCTTACTTGTAAAAATGGAACTCATGAATTGGCAAATAAAGATCACATTGGATGGGGAAAAAAATAGATTTTTACTTTTATTTGAATCTGATCATAGAGTGAACTTTACTGATAGCTTTACTCAACTAGAATACGATCGGAACCGGTTAAACCAAGTCCCAAACATAAATGCAAACTTGAACTTGAAAAGAAAGACGAAACGGTGGCAAGCGACGACAAGAAATATGATTAACTTGATAGAAACTGAGAATAGAACTTTGTATACATGGCCTCTATGTACTGACATTGGACAATGTAAAAAGAGGCTAAATTTGAAAATACTCGGTAGAATAGATAAACAACCATGCAGATTGTGTGCTTGGAGAATACATGAAGTAGACAAATCCACTAAAGAAATTGCTAAATATCACCAAAGTAAACTTGGAAACATAAACAAAGTGAATTCCTTTACGGGCTTTCGAAATGGTTTGAGTTACAAAACTGCTAGTTATTATGAAGATAAGCATTTGGAATAGTCGAGGGATTGGGCGGAAGTCTTTCTGGCCTGAGGTTGACTCGTTCTGTAAATTAGAAAGAATACAAATAATGGCGATAGCCGAAACAAAAGTAGAAAAAGAACCATCTGACCAAGTTTGGAGGCGCTCTGGGTTTGATAATTTTGTATGGTCCCCAGCGAAGAGCAGGGCTGGGGGAATTTGTGTCTTATGGAAAGAACACCAACTTGTTAACGAAATGATAGAGGTTATGATTCAAAAACCCCGATACATAATTCTGAAATACACACATCTCTCAACTCGATATATAATTGCAATATGTTTTGTATATGCACCACCGAATGAAAACGACAAAGACAACTTTTGGGCAGAACTGACCATGGAAATACAAAACTTACACATCCCGACAATAGTTATGGGAGATCTAAACGAAATACAAGAACCTAATGATAAAAATGGTGGGGTGTACCCCAATGCCAATAGATTCGAACGATTGACAAAATTTAAGGATGATTGTCAACTACTAGACATACCCACAACCGGAAACAGATACACGTGGAGGAAAAATAAAACAGAAATTGATAACATATATGAAAAATTAGATAGAGCACTAGTAGATAATCAAATAATACAATGGTTCCCAAATATATCGACAAAAAATTATGCTTTCTCTTCCTCTGACCATTGCAAAATAGCTATCGAACTTAATAATGGACAAATCTCTAAAGCCCAACCCTTTAAATTCGAAAAAATGTGGATGCAAAGAAAAGATTTCAAAAATGTTGTGAAACAAGCCTGGAGAGTAGAATATACGGGCTCCTTTATGTTCCAGCTAGTTAAAAAAACAAAACTATTCAAGAATCATGCCAAGCAATGGAACAAACGCACCCTTGGAAACACTTTTGAACAACTCCAACACCTGGAAAATGAGCTGTTGAATATACAAATCCAAATTCAGAACTCACCACACCCAACAATAATTCAAAAGCAGTTAAGATTGATAAAAAAGAAGGAATGTATATTGAACTATCACAAAACATACTGGAAACAACGGGCAAAAACAAAACACATCAAGCTCTCTGACACAAACGCTGGATATTTCCACAAAGTTGCTAGTGGTCGCCGAAATAGGAAAATAATAAGGGAAATAAGAACGAATGAGGGTACGCAAATATTTGGAGAAAACAATATAAGGAATGAAATTAGAATGGACTTCAAAAAACGATATACCAAAGAACAAATTAATAACGGCACTCTAAATGAATACTTAGAACTAATATCAAACGAAATATCCCCCATAGAAAACAATGAACTAACCAAAGCAGTTTCCAATGAAGAAATTAAAAATGCACTAATGCAGATTGGTTCTGACAAATCCCCTGGACCTGATGGTATGTCAGCAGATTTCTATAAAAAATACTGGGACATCGTAGGACCATCAGTAATCAAAGCTGTTAAAGGTTTCTTCCATGCAGGAAGAATGCTGAAACAAGTAAATCACACCTTTATTTCGTTGCTATCAAAACGTGATAACCCAGTCTCAACAAACCACTATCGACCAATTAGCTTGTGTTCAACCGTTTATAAAATAATTGCAAAAATTATCATAGAAAGACTAAAGAAAATTATGAATAAGATTATTCACCCCCTCCAAGGAGCATTCGTCGCCAATAGAGCTATACAAGACAATGTTCTTATTGCCCATGAAATTTTTCATTCATTTAAAGGAAAAAAAGATAAGGATGGATGGATGGCGATAAAGTTAGACATGGAACAAGCCTATGACAGACTTGATTGGGATTTCTTATTTGCTGTAATGGAGAAGTTCGGGTTTGATGGTAAATTTATTAACTGGATAAAAGAATGTGTCAAAACTGTGTCATTTTCAATCCTAGTGAACAACAACCCAACAGACCCCTTCACACCTGAACGGGGTTTGCGCCAAGGAGACCCCCTATCCCCATATTTGTTCATAATTGGGGCTGAAATCCTAGCTAGGAAACTACAACAAACTAGCATCGACACGAACAAAACAATAGGATTTGCCCTTTCTCGAAACGGAACAAGGATCCCGTTCCTCTCATTTGCAGATGACATTATAATCTATGCTAAAGCAACCCAAAATGCTTGCGTAACAGTCAAGAAAATAATTGATGAATATTGTGCGATATCAGGACAAAAAGTTAACTATCACAAATCTGCATTCCAAACTTCTAAGTTGGTTACCAATCAACAAAAGCGAACAATTCAACAAACCCTCAATATCTCAACAATGACTAACCTAGAAAAATATTTAGGTTGTCCTATTATCAATGGTAAAGTAAACAAACAAACTTTTGAGGAAACAGTGTGTAAGACAAAAACTCAACTAACTAAATGGAAAGCCCACTCACTCTCACAAGAAGGACGAACAGTTCTCATCAGAGCAAATCTTGCAACAAAACCCAACTACGTGATGCAGAATTTTATGCTCCCTACAGAAGTCCACGAAGAATTGGATAGAATTAACAGATGCTTCTTCTGGAACAAGGATCAACACTATAAACCACTCATTGGATGGGACAAAATTTGTAGACCTAAATCTCAGGGAGGTCTTGACCTACGTAAAGCTGAACATATGAATAAAGCACTTCAAATGAAACTCTTATGGAAAATACTATTTGAACCAAATAGTATTTGGGTACAAATTATAAAAGAAAAATATTTGAAGGGAGATAATTTATTTGATTATAGAATTAAGTCTAGCACATCTTGGCAATGGCGCAAGTTAATGAAACTACGAAATGAATTTGAGGAAGGTTTAATTTGGCAAGTAGGCAACGGTCAAACCATTCGATTTTGGACCAACCGTTGGGTATCTAATGAACCTTTAGAAAAGTATGTCAATGACCCAGCAATAATTGATAAAGGACTTAAAGTCCAACACTATATATCAAGCAGTAAAACATGGAAAATAGATGAACTGAGGAGAATCCTTCCAAGAAATATAGTAGAGTCGATTATATCAACCCCTATCCCAGATAATGAAATCCATGATAGGTTATACTAGGCTCCAAGTAAGAATGGTTGGTTCTCAACATCCTCTGCAATAGGTCATATAACAAAAATAGACTCGCGCCAGATAAATGATAATAGATGGATTTGGAAACTTGATACTATCCCAAAGGTAAAGAATTTTTTATGGAAAATGATCAGCAATGGATTACCAACGAAAAATCGACTACGCGATAAGCAAATCTCGGTTCCAGGGGGTTGTCCTCTATGTACCTGTACTTATGAAGACACAAGACACTTATTCATAGACTGCCATCACACAAAAGAAATTACAAAACAGATCAACACAAAAACGATGCATATACTTCAACAAATAAACACTAACTTACAAAGCCCAAGAATAATCATCGAAGAGCTAAGACAAAGATTGACAATTGAGGAGTTTACAGAATTGGCCACGATTTGGTGGGCAATATGGCACCAACGAAACAAACTTGTGTTTCAACATGAATCAAATGAAATAATTCCCGACTTAGCAAAATACATAAAAACACAAATTCATATTTGGGGTCAAGCAAAACACTGGAATGAAGATGAAGATTCTCAAAGAAACAAGAATGCACAACCACGACGACGACAAAATAATAATAAGATTTGGCAAAGACCAGGAAATGGATTCTGTAAGCTGAATGTTGATGGATCAAGGCTAGCTGATGGAACGGCGACATCTGGTTCTATAATAAGGGGAACTCAAGGAGAGGTTATTGATATAGCAACAACCAAGTATCAAAATGTCTCGACATTAAAAATTGAAACACTTGCGCTACGAGACGGACTTAGGAGAGCCATACAACTCAGAATAAAGAAACTCGAGATAGAAGGCGACAACCTAACAGTAATCCAAGCTGTGAAAAATATAGGGCGATGCCCTTGGGAAATAGAAATGTTAAGATCCGATATAATGGTCTCGTTGCTTAACTTCGAAACCGTTAAGATCTCTCATGTGAGTAGGTGCTGTAACACTGTGGCCGACCTTATTGCAAAAATGGGCCATAGTCTCCCAAGCACTACCATTTCAACACTTCCAGAACTTCTCGTTCTCGTCAGATCTTTAATTTTGATTTCTGTATACCTTTTCAAAAAAAAAATAAAAAAATAATGGTGTAATTTAGGAAACAAAAAGTAAGTACAGTATAACCGTATGACTTATGAGCATTAAAGGCACATCGCGTAATTAGTGTGACGACGTGAGTCACAAGGCACTTTTAAATTTTAAATTAATCAACAAATCCCCATACACGACGTCACGTTAATTAGTAATTAGTAACGGAAGATATTAATCGCGTAATCAACGTCAACCATAATATCTATCCTTTGAATTTTTCAACGCTATATAAACGATTTTCTTCCTCAATCAGTCAAATCTTCCCACCGACCTCAATCGCAATCGCAATCGCAATCGCCTAGGGTTTAGCCGATTTTGGGAATTCCCTTGCAATCTCCTACTCCGATCATCTTCCAATTTCGTTCACCTTCTCTCGAATTCGATTCGGTTTTCATCGCCTAGGGTTTTCCCGATCTCTGTTGTTCGCAAAGATGGTGTGTTCGGAGGGTTTTGGCGATCTGGCCCCGGTTTCCGTGGACGTGAAGCCGAAGCAGTTTGGAGTGACGAAGGCGATCTCGTTGGCGGGGCCTACCAAGGCCGATTTGAAGAGGACTCGTGAATTGGAGAAGGTTTGTGTCTAGGGTTTGATGTTGTTTGGTTGCGTTCTTTTGTGATTGCTTGATTGTGTTCTTTTGTGTGGTTTTTGCGATCGATTTTGCAGTTTCTGCTTGAAGCTGGCTTGTATGAGAGTGATGAAGAGAAGACTAAGAGGGAGGAGATTCTGGCCCGTCTCAGAGAGGTAAAGGCAGAATCTTGATTCCTTTGCTTGGATAGATAGGAATTTTTGACATGAGAAATTTGACTGTCTATGGACGATCGTCTTTAGTTAAGACTGTATTTTGTGAGTGGCGTGAAATTTTGTTAAAGAAGGATTGACGAATGTTTGTATGATGGGTTGAGCCATTGAGGATTAGGCGTTTAGAAGGGAAAGTATGTGAACATGGAGTTTAGAAGGGAGGTTTCCAGTTTAAATAGAGCATTGAAGATGTGGTTCTTCAAACATTATGGGCGTTTTCTTGAGATGTGGTTCTTTAAACCTGCATAACATGAAAAATCCTTTTCTAACACCAGAAATTGTTCCTTGGACTTAACAGCCAACAAGCAAAGGTCTAACGTGTAGTTGTCTTCTTTTATTTCATAATAGTAGAGAAAGTTTGGTCACGTTTGTGTTGTCTTGGCTTGCTGAGCTTATATTCACGAACTGTGACTTTTTACCTTCCTGTAAGATTTGTAGAAGGTGTAAATTTTCTTTGCTTTTTGCAGATTGTTGTTGATTGGGTTAAACAGCTGACACAATTGAAAGGCTATTCGAAGAAGATGGTTGAGGATGCAACTGCTCTTATCCTTACTTTTGGTTCTTGTCGTCTTGGGGTAAGTATAGTAAGTCCCAGTGAGAGGGGTAACCATTGACTTATTTATTTGTTCCTAAAATGCCTAAACTATCTTACTATTTGAATGTGTGTGCAACTGCTGAGATCAGATATCAGAGAAGTTACTGAAATTACTTCATGAGCAAATGCTTCCTTTATTCCAAGATTACCTTTCAACCACTACCTTGCTCAGTATAACAATTTAGGGTTGATATGTATATGCAAGGCATGCCTAGTATCTTGCGTCCAGGCTCTATGGCGCAAGGCACCCTATTTCTAACATTTGTCTCCTCATTCCAACTCATTTTCTGTATTTCTTGTGCATCATCTTTACTGATGGTAAAAGTTGGTCATATGTAATATTACAGGTACAAGGTCCAGGGGCTGACATAGATGCTTTATGCGTGGGGCCATCTTATGTGAACAGAGAGGTAATTGGCTAAATATATGATTCTTATAATATTTGAGTGTCTTATCATTTTCTCTCTCCTCTTTGACTGGTAGTGGTATCTCAGTTGCTGACTTGTTTTTTCTTTTCAGGGAGATTTCTTTTATATTTTACACAACTTCTTGGCAGAGATGGAGGAAATCACTGATCTACAGCCCATACCTGATGCCCATGTCCCTGTTATGAAATTTAAGTTCAATGGAATCTCCGTTGATCTCTTGTATGCAAGTATCTCTTGCTTGGTTGTCCCTGATGTAAGTTGTGAATTCTAGCTTGAATAACGTTGCGTGCTAAATGAGACTTCTATCAAGGCTAGTGTAGGATTCTTGACGTGAGATTATAAGGTTTCTTAAAGTATTGTGAACCTCT